>JACGAQ010000986.1:0-77419 GCA_014119065.1 Orius insidiosus
TACAAGGAGGGGAAGGAGGGGAAGTAAGGGAGGGAAGTACGGAGGAAGTAACGGAGGGGTTTTTGTGAGTCTAAAAGTAAAGTTTTTTTTTTTTTTAATTTTCCGAGTTTTTTTTTTTTTTTTTTTTTTTTTGCGGAAAATATTCTAAGTTTTTTTTTCGAAAATTTTTTAAGTATCTAGGTAGAAATAATGGGATTTTTGCCCAAGGGATCCCTCTCGTAACGGGTGGACGTATGAAATTTCTCCCCACTAAAATGATAATTAAATGTAGAAAATAATTTTTTACAAAAATTTTTAAAAAATATAAGGAGTTTTGGTGAAAATCGGAACAACGGTTCGGCCGCAGCGCAGTTTTTTAAAATTTCAAACGTGCATATCCGCCATTTTTTCGAAATTCAAAAATCGCAGATTTTCTGTTCAACTATTCAAAGGTTGTGTGAAAATTTGTGAAAATCGGTTAAACTGTGGCCGTAAAATGTTCCAGAAAAAGTGCTACGGCCGGCCGGCACCACAGACAAAGTTGAGATCGGTAAAGATCAATATTCGATTTGACCCTTCCCCAAAAACCCGACTCACAATAACGTCTTTATGGAAGTTAAAATCGAAGCGGGGTGGGGTGATTTCGGGGGTCTTAAGTCGTCTGAGGTCAGGAGGTAAAAAAGCGAAAGTGGTTAGTCCACGACCTAGTCTACAAATATTTCAAAGGCAGTTACTCTTTGAACCAATTACGTCTTACATCATTAACCCTATCATAAATCATAACCCCATACTTAAATCTTTTCTTTTTTAATAGTTAATGCCACGACTAACCATTAAAAAAAGTTGAAACCCGACATTTTTTATAGAAAAGTTCTAGATCTGATGTGAAATAAGAAAAAAAAATTGGTTTACGTCAATCTCGTGAAATCCTCTGGGAACGGTATGTGGGAGGTTGTGATTGTACTTCAGGGGGCAATAAGGCGCGACCTATATAGAAAAAAAACGTTGTATCCTAACTGTTGAAACAGTTCGCAATAAGTCAACGGGAAATGACTCTAAGGTCGATCAGTTTTGAAATTTGTCACTCGACCTCAGCCAACTCTCAAGCCTGAACGACGGACATACCGGTTCGGCATGCGGCAGCTAACTATAAAAACGTCCCTGAACTTTAAGTCTTATGAAAATGAGAAAGGCGTTTTCCTTACCATTTAGAATATTCAGTTTTATTAGGTGTACAAAAATTGTGAAATTTAATTCTTATATTTGTACTTAATTATTTTTTTCTAGGATGCACCATTTTCGGAAAATAATTTTTTTAAATAAATTTATCTTGAAAACAGTGCGTCCTAGAGAAAAAATGAATAGAATAAAAATTAAAGAAATTAATTTCCAACGATTTTATTTAGTGCATTTTTTCAATATCTGTAACGGTTTACGATTTAAGCCTTTAAAAATTAACCTTCTTATGGTTATACTTCAATAACCTTCTTACACGGAAGGTCAACTTTTGATGGACTTTAACGCCTAAAATGTTTAAAATTTTGAAAAAAATGAACTACTAGGTGTACAAAATGAAACTCGGCTAAAATCTACAAAATTCAAATTACCCTGTGGCTGAGTTTCATTTTGTACACCTAATATTTATTTTTCCACCCCGAAAAACCACTTTTTTATTCTTCCAGTAGGTTTCAGTTGACTTTTGATTTTATATCCGTTTTTTCCTCTTCAAGAGTGAAAAGGACGGGCAAGAAACTCTCGACCTTCATACGAAATGAGCAAAAAGTCCAGTGATCTTTCGATTTTTTTGTCCTTTCTCAACCTTAAAGAGTGTGAAGTGGTTTTTTATATTCACGTGCAAAAAAAAATTTAGAAGCAAAAGTCTTGTTAACACAATTAAAATGGAAATGCAGTATTCCTGAAGGTTATAGCCCTTCAGAACTCGCTGAACTTGAATAATAAATTATTCTTAAAGAAAGAAAAATTTTGATGCGACCAGAAAATAGAAAGGTAAAAAATTCCAAAAACGCCCATCCCGCACGTAAAACCTCCTACGGTAGGCTTTACCTTCAGGGGTTTTTTGATATCAATTATTTTAAAAATTCAGAAAACGTCATCATAACTCTTAAGAAATCAACTTTCCCTGACCATATTTCCAATTCAATTTTTTACGTTTCTACTCGTTAAAAATGAATCTGAAATAAAAAATCATAAATTTTGTGAATTTCGTTTTGCAAAACAAAAATCAGTTACCATAGTAATTTTTCTAATTATTTTCACTACGTTTTTTAGGTTGGCTATGTTGCACAATTTTTTACGATTCATTCTGCACCGAAAAAACGAATTTTTTTGTAATCCCTGCATTTGATTTTTAACGCTTTTACGTGCGAACTATGAAGTTTCTGATTTATCGGACACAATGGTCCTGGCAGAAGTGAAAGCGGCCCAGTTCCCGGCCAGTCTGGATCGCCAACCGCCCTCTACCAAAATGTCAAGGATTTTTAAATTAAAAAAGAATTCTGACTAAAAACAAAATGGAGGAGTTAAAGTTAAAAACTATATTCTAATAATGAAGAAAAGGATATAGCATCGAAATGATAATACATATCGATTCTTAAAATCGAAATTTTGGCGGTTTTTGAAGCATCCAGTAATATTACAGAACATAAGCAACCCATGAGCCGCAAGTTGCTTAGGTTATAAATATGGGTTATAGGTATTGATGATTTATTTTTATTTTTTAAATTATAAGTTGTTATCCTTCTTAATTTTCTTTCCTATCTAACCAATTTATTTCTATGTTACCGAACTGACTCCCAGGAATATAAATAAAAACTTTCTCGAGCTATTTTCCCCATTAATTTCGAAATTAATTGATTTAGTATCTAAAAGAGTTTTCCTGTTTCAGCGTGCGGACGGTCCATGAAACGAAAGGATGGGACGTCTTCAGGGTTTTGCCACCAAAGACCGACTCCGGGTCGATGGAAAACCAAGCATGTTTAGAGTTTACAGTTAAAATTCTCAAAGTCATAGCGTACCTACTTACTTTCGTAATCGTCCTAGCCTGCGGAGTCATCGCCAAAGGTGCTGTCTTTTTTATGAGTTCCCAAATCCGACCGAATAGAGTCGTACCGTACTGCAATAAAGATTTAGGTAAGATTTGCTTTAAAAAATTTTTTATGGAATAATTTTTTTTCTTTAGGAAGAGATAAACAATTGTGGTAAATCTTCCTCCGGAAGAAAGAGTTGCGTGGACGTGGTGTTTGTTGATCGCGTTTGCCGTTCCAGAAATAGGAACTTTAATCCGCTCGCTTAGAATATGTATATTTAAATCATGGAAGCGGCCACTTTTCAACGATTTCGTGTTTATTTTTATATGGAAACCCTCCACGCAGCGGGTCTGGGTCGCTTGTTCATGGTACTGCCCGAGCTCGACGTCGTCAAAGGGGCGATGCTTACAAACTGCGTCTGTTTTGTACCTGCTGTTTTAAGCCTCCTTTCGAGGAACACTAAAGGGTGCACGACGAGAAGCGAGAAGACTGAAGTATACATGAAGGCCATAGTCGATGTAGGCGCCATAGCACCCAAGCGACCGGATTCGTCGTTTGGCCTCTCCTCGAAGGCAGCCATCGACCGAACCTCTGGCTCATACCTGCCATTATTTTTCATCAGTTGCGGCTGGTGGGAAACTTCGTCTCAAAGTATTCTGTCTTCGGTATGCTCAAAATATCAAAAAAACCAAAAATAATTTTTTTCATTTCAGTTTTTACCAGAAAACTTTGGAAAGTCAAAGAAAGACTTAAAAGAACTCGATATTTTGTATATATTTTCATATCCTTATGGAAAATGATTGCATTTTTCTTATTCACATAATTATTCGTATATACCGCCAAGAAGGGATTCAGCAACTTTTTACATTATTCAGCAGAGGATTTTCACAACACAAAATCAGAATAACAGAGGTAAAAAAAAATTTATTTTGGCAAAAATCTATGTTTGATTTAAGATAAAACCGAATTTTGGAACCACCAGCTACCTGATCTCGCAGACATCATTACCACTGGTGAAATCGTTGATGTTGATGCTGAATACAACACTGCCATCTATGTACTTTTGATACAAATCGTCGCTGCTTATCTTTGTTATATTTTTGGTAAAAAATTATTATTTAATATTTGCAATTTTAATTTATTTTAGGTAAATTCGCGTGCAAAATTGTCATCCAGGGTTTCAGCTACGCTTTTCCTGTCAACCTGACGATTCCTGTCACCATTTCTTTACTTATCGCTTTATGCGGAATTCGCCATGATGATCCATGCTTTTTTCACAATATAATTCCAGATTATTTATTTTTTGAGTCGCCACCGGTTTATTTTTTGAACGATTTCATTTCTAAGCAGGTATAATTGATTTAAAGTAAATTTTGGAATTTCAATTTTAGCATGCTTGGATATGGCTTTTGTGGCTTCTTTCCCAAACGTGGTAACTCTTCATATTTGGACGCCAAAATGCGAACGTTTGGCAACCACAGAAAAACTTTTCGTTCTTCCGATGTACGATTCTTTTAATCGACCAATCTTTAGGTCTAAACAGAAGAGAGACGATGAAAAAGATGTTAAAACAGAGGTTAGTTAATAATTAAAACCAATAATTAAAATTAAAATTTTTTAGGAACTTGCTGAAAGAAAAAGATCCTGATGAATATTATGAGACAATATCTGTTCATACAGATGCCAGCAGTACTACACCAAAAACTGTTAAAAAATCTGATGGAATAACAAGAATTTATGCATGTGCTACTATGTGGCATGAAACTCAGGATGAGATGATGGAAATGTTGAAGTCTATTTTGAGAATGGATGAAGATCAATGTGCTAGACGAGTTGCACAGAAATATCTAAGGGTCGTCGATCCTGATTATTATGAATTCGAAAGTAATTTTATATTTTAAATAGAAATTTTTTAAAGAATATTTTAGCTCATATATTTTTGATGATGCTTTTGAAATAAGTGATGTCAACGATGAATGGTCTCAGGTTAATCGCTTCGTTAAACTTCTTGTCTCGACATTAGATGAAGCTGCATGCCATGTTCATGACAAACATAAGAATCCGTCCTCCAGTCAAATATCCAACGCCTTATGGGGCCGGCTTGTTTGGACTCTTCCAGGAAAAACGAAAATGATCGCTCATTTGAAAGACAAGGCTAAAATTCGGCACAGAAAACGGTGGAGCCAGGTAAGCCTATATATTTGGTGAAACTCGGCTAATCTACAAAATTCAAATTTACCCTGTGGTTGAGTTTCATTTTGTACACCTAATAAATAAAAATTGTAGGAAATTTAATTTTCTATAAATTTGTACTTAATTATTTTTTCTAGGATGCACCATTTTCAGAAAATAATTTTTTTAAAATAAATTTATCTTGAAAACAGTGCGTCCTAGAGAAAAAATGAATGAATAAAATTAAAGAGAATTGAATTTCCAACTGATTTTATTTAGTGCATTTTTTCAATATCTGTAACGGTTTACGATTTACAAGCCTTTAAAAATTAACCTTCTTACTTCAATAACCTTCTTACACGGAGAAGGTCAACTTTTGATGGACTTTAATGCCTAAAATGTTCAAAATTTTGAAAAAATGAACTACTAGGTGTACAAAATGAAACTCGGCTAAAATCTACAAAATTCAAATTTACCCTGTGGCTGAGTTTCATTTTGTACACCTAATAGAAGCCAAAATTTCCTTATCTTCCCTTTTAGGTCATGTACATGTACTATCTCCTCGGGCATAGACTTATGGAGTTGCCGATATCAGTCGAAAGAAAAGAAATGATGGCAGAAAACACTTATCTTTTAACTCTCGATGGGGACATTGATTTTCAACCTCATGCTGTCAGGCTTCTTGTAGATTTGATGAAGAAAAAGAAATTTGGGAGCAGCTTGTGGACGTATCCATCCAATTGGCTCTGGTAATATTTTTTTTTTTTAAAAAACCCAAAATATACTTTACATTTTAGGACCTATGGTGGTATCAAATGTTTGAATATGCTATTGGTCATTGGCTTCAAAAGGCTACTGAGCATGATTGGCTGTGTACTTTGTTCACCCGGATGTTTCTCGCTCTTCAGAGGAAAAGCACTTATGGATGATAACGTTATGAGGAAGTACACAATAAAATCTAATGAAGCCAGGCATTATGTTCAATACGATCAAGATCATAGGAGAGAGGATCGTTGGCTTTGTACTTTGCTTTTGCAAAGAGGTTATCGAGTGGAATATTCAGCTGCTAGTGATGCTTACACTCATTGCCCAGAAGGATTCAATGAGTTTTACAATCAAAGGCGTCGTTGGGTGCCATCAACCATGGCCAACATCATGGATCTTCTTATGGATTACAAAGCAACCATTAAAATCAATGACAATATTTCCCTTCCTTATATTTGGTATCAGGTTAGTTTTGAAGTGTTAAAAGACATTTTTAAAATTTGGTTTTTTTAGTTTATGTTGATGGGTGGAACGATTTTGGGACCTGGAACGATATTCCTTATGTTGGTGGGAGCATTCGTGGCTGCTTTTAAAATCGACAATTGGACAAGTTTTTACTACAATATTATTCCGATTATGTTTTTTATGCTGGTCTGCTTTACTTGTAAGGCTAATATTCAGCTGTTTGTCGCACAATGCTTTCTACGACGTACGCGTTGATTATGATGGCTGTGATGTGGGTACGGCGCTCCAATTAGGAGAGGACGGTGCCGGTTCGCCTTCAGCGATATTTTTAGTCGCTATGACGGGTTCAATGTTTATAGCGGCATGCTTACATCCGCAGGAGTTCTGGTGTATAGTTCCAGGAGCGATATATCCATCCATCCCGTGCATGTACTTACTTCTTATTTTATACTCCATAATCAATTTGAACGTCGTTTCTTGGGGTACAAGAGAAGTTCAGACAAAAAAGACCAAAAAAGAACTCGAAGAAGAAAGAAAAGAAGCTGAAGAAGCGAAAAAGAAAGCAAGACAAAAGTCGCTCTTGGGTTTCCTTCAAAACGGCGGACCAACTCCAGGCGATAATGAAGAAGGTTCCATCGAGTTTTCTCTCGCTGGACTTTTCCGCTGTATGTTCTGCACATATCCGAAACCAATCGACGAAAAACAACAGCTTGTCAGAATCGCTGAATCTTTGGAAGTCCTTGGAAAGAGACTGGAAGGATTAGAAAAGTATAAATAATTGTTTTTTTCTTTTTTTAATTTTTTTTTAGAGCTGTTGATCCTTGGTCATCACACGCACGGACATCATCATCGTAAAAGGACGGCTTCTTCGAGCAGCAAAGATCATAATTTGACCGCTCTATCTGAAGACCCTGCTGAAGAAGATGAACACAGTGACAGCAGCGAAACTGCTCTACTGGTATGGATCCATTTGTTTTACAGAATATGTTTATTGTTTTTGCAGGAGAGCCGAAAATTGAAAGAAACGACGATATTAATCCATACTGGATTGAAGACCGAGACCTCAAAAAAGGCCCAGTTGCCTTCCTATCTGCCAACGAAATCTCATTTTGGAAAGATCTTCTTGAAAAATACCTATATCCTATTGACGACGACAAAAAACGAAAGGGTAAAAAAAATTTATTTTACCATTTTACTTTTTTTTTTTTGTGTGTACCAAAATCCACAACTTTTTTTTTTTCTAACTGAATTACTACTTTTGCCTTCCTCGACTGAGGAATTAAGATTTTTAATTTTTTTGAAGTTAATTCTGAGATTTATAACCTTTAAGAATATAACCTTTAGATAGCCCATAATGCACAACTATGCAGTAAAAGGCATTCTGATAAAACTCCCACATTCCTCTAAAAGTACTAAAATGTTGCCTAGAAAAACTACTGAAAATCATATAAAATTGGGTTTCCTTGTCAAAGAGCTGCTGAGTAGCCGAGGTTTCTCTGTTGAAAAACTGAGAAAAACTCCAGAATACCCTTTAAAAATGGGGGTTTCTGGTGATAACCCCAAGTCTTTTCTAATATGCGGAAAATATAGTTTTTTGGTAGTTAAGTTAGGTTAATTAAAAGTTAGGTTAAGTTAGGTAAGTTCTCTCGACCGAAGAAGGCCTGAGGCCGAATTTTTCAAACAAATTGTGAGTTTTTTCTATTTTTTAAGACTTTTTCATCCTGTGTTGTGTCCACCTATTTTTAGAAAACTTTTTTTTTTTTGGTAAAGCATATTCGAGAGCACAGAATTAGAAAGCAGGAAAAAAAACAGTTGTGGACTTAACATTATGTTTCAGATGAGAATAGCGAAAGATTTGATAGAACTCCGAAACTCCTCCGTTTTCGCATTTTTTATGATAAACGCGTTATTTGTATTAATTGTTTTCCTATTACAACTTAACAAGGATTTGCTGCACGTGAAGTGGCCATTTGGAGTGAAGACAAATATAACGTATGATGAGGTTACGCAAGAGGTGAGAGTTATCGGTCTCCGAGCAGCTGCCCTGGATGGGGAAGAAGCTGAACGGAGACGTACTTTTCTTAGTTTTAAGTCGTGGGTGTGTTTTTCCTTTTTGTTTACAGGCCAGGATCGCAGGCGATCTGAAGGAATTGCGGAACAAGTCTGTGTTCGCTTTCTTCATGATGAACGCTCTGTTCGTTTCTCATTGTGTTCTTGCTTCAGCTGAACAAGGACAACATTCATGTCGAGTGGCCTTTCGGGGTCAAAACGAATATTACTTATATTGAAGAGACCGCCGAGGTATTTCCTTGGTATCAGGCTCTAGCATGGGTCGTTCGGACAATTTCAAAAATTTTTTCTCTCTAATGGGATGTTCTGATGATCTGTTTGTGTGGCGGTCAAAATAACTCACTACCCCACAAAAACACTTCAACACTAACTGCACATGCAATAAGTGCACAAAACAACAAAAACAATTAATTTTTCAACTCTTAACATGACAAAACATGCTCACAAACAAAGCACGAATGTAGCATGTCTTCAATGTCAATAACATTGTGTCATAACAAAATATAAGAGCTGTGGCAATTTCAGATTTCATTCATTTCATTTTTTTTCATCAATTTTTCTTAAAATAAGAAATATGCCGCAACTATGTGTTATATACATAGAATATAAATATGTGTATTAATTAAATAGAATAACTTGGTGTTTGGTTTCATTTTTATTCAGCAGACACACATCATCAAGTACCTTCCCAGGGAGGATACATTCATATAGGCCCTTAGTAGCTCCACATTTTGCTCAATTTTTTTTTCTCATCATCATTTACATATTCATACATTTGTGGCAGAAGATCTGTCTTGATCCCACCTCACAGTTTTCAATCATTTTTTACATTCTATGATTTGTCTGGTCAAAATGAATGTGTGTTTGCTCGTTGATGTACGCATTTGAATGCATGTCGTACTTTGTTTTTGAATCGATAAAAATTCCTTATCGACGTAGTTCATTGAGATAACCTATTTTTCATAAATGGTTAGTCGTAATTGGTTCTTTTTTTGACGATTTGAGAACCGGCGTGTTCTTTCCTGGCCTTATAATAATTTTATTTTATGTAATTTGACTTATTCCCCAAAGATCAGTAATCATTGTATTTATGTATTCTAGGATGTAAAAATGCTTGATTTGTTTATTTTAAGCACTAATTTTTTTTAATATTTAATAAAACTTTTAAAAGAAGCATGAATTGCACAGGGTCTTGTAAATATTACTGCTCTTTGGCTAAAATTTAATATTTTGAAGTATTTCAAATTTTTAAAATTAAACAATTTTGCTAATCATTGTTTTTTAATTTTAGGTACTTATATCGAAAGAGTACCTACAGCTTGAGCCTATTGGTTTGGTATTTGTTTTCTTTTTCGCTTTGATTATCATTATTCAGTTTATCGCTATGCTGTTCCATCGATTTGGAACAATTTCGCATATTTTGGCATCGACGGAATTGAACTTGTGTTGTAATAAAAAGGTAAAATATAGAAAGAAGTTTTTTGTTTATTTTTATTTTTATTATTTTTTAGGTTGAGGAAATGTCTCAAGACACTTTGCTGGATAAACAAGCTGTAGATATTGTGCGGCATCTGCAAAGGTTGAAAGGCATAAACGGCGATTATGACAACGATTCTGGATCTAGTGGTGATCGTGTGGGACGACGTAGGACGATTTATAATCTTGAAAAACAAAAACAGAAAACAAGAACAATTGGAACGCTTGATGTTGCTTTTAGAAAACGATTTTTACAAATGAAAATGGAAGATGGTGAAGAAGTCGATCAAGGTAAGAAATGAGCTTTTTTTTGTTTTATTTAATCATTTTTGTAGGTACTCCGGTACTGGGACGTAAGCTGACCATGAGGCGAGAAGTCAGAGAAGCTTTGGAAGTAAGAAGAAGGTCACTTCAAGCTGAAAGACGAAAATCTCAAATGCAAACTCTGGGAGCCCACAACCAGATTGTCAGAAGCCAGCGTATTTCGAATGCAGGAGTCAGCGTCAAAGATCTTTTCGACGGGCACAACCCAGCTTATGAGCCCAACGAAGATGAAAACACTCGCTTCGACTCACCAGCGTCGCACGAAACTGGGCCGAACTCGAAAAAAACGGAAACGCCCATCTTTAAATTGAAATACCAGGATCTATGTAAATATTTTTCTTTACATAATTTATTATGAAATTTTTATTGCTCAACCACGATATTAGTAATTTTTACCATCATAAATTTGTTTTTTTAAACCTAGAATAAATAAAAATCCGTCCAATTTTTATATTTTGTGATTTCCTAGATAAAAATTCTTTCAAGTTTATTCGTTTTTTAAAAACGTTTGTTAAAATACTCAAAAATCATGACAGGGTTATAAAGATAACCTATTTGTGTTTTTATACTTAATTTTTTTTATGTAATTGTGATGTCTGATATTTTTTAATTTTAATCTAAAAGTAATAATAAAATTTCAAAAATATTAATTGTTATTTCTTCACAAAAGCTCCTTTATTCAAATAAGTGGAAGTTTTTAATTAGGCTCCATTTGTGGGGCACCTAAAGATGAACTACTTAAAATACCGCCCTTAAAAATTAACCTTCGTAATTTTATACTTCAATAACCTTCTTACACAGAGAAGGTCAACTTTTGATGGACTTTAACGCCTAAAATGTTTAAAATTTGAAAAAATGAACTTAGGTGTACAAAATGAAACTCGGCTAAAATCTACAAAATTCAAATTTACCCTGTGGCTGAGTTTCATTTTGTACCCTAATAAATAAAAATTGTAGGAAATTTAATTTATATAAATTTGTACTTAATTATTTTTTCTAGGATGCACCATTTTCGGAAAATCATTTTTTAAAAATAAATTTATCTTGAAAACAGTGCGTCCTAGAGAAAAAATGAATAGAATAAAAATTAAAGAGAATTGAATTTCCAACTGATTTTATTTAGTGCATTTTTTCAATATCTGTAACGGTTTACGATTTACAAGCCTTTAAAATTAACCTTCTTAATGGTTATACTTCAATAACCTTCTCACACGGAGAAGGTCAACTTTTGATGGACTTAAACGCCTAAAATGTTCAAAATTTTGAAAAAATGAACTACTAGGTGTACAAAATAAACTCGGCTAAATCTACAAAAATTCAAATTTACCCTTGGCTGAGTTTCATTTTGTAACCTAATAAAAATTCTTTGAAAAAAGGAAAAAAAAAGGTTCCTTTTCATAAATTTTACAAATGTGCATCTAACATCATCATAAAAAAGTGACTTCTTTAAGGAGGTTTAAAAATTGGTTGTAAGATGTCTTACAAGGATAAAATTTCTAACTCTTTTTTTAATAGCCCCTGATTACTACTCAGTAGGTCAAAGACATCAAAGACTCTTAATACAGCATTCCTTAAGCGCGTCCTGTCTCATTTCCTAACGGATTCTCATTACGTTATTAGGTTACTTTTTTCTTCCCTTTTTTTTTTTTTTGTCCCGTTTAATTAAAAGCGATACTGGAAATACTAAACCGGTAAAGCGTGACTGAATTACTGGATTCAATAACCGGGCCTGCCTTTTAAACGAAAAGTCTTGATTTTCGGGCACAAGTTCAAATCCCATCTATGCAGGTATTTTTTCCCCAGTTCCGTGGATTCTGGTTCACTTTTTGAATGGCTTTTTGGGTAACGCCACGGCTCAGGCCCATATCCCCTTCACTCAATTAGGGTAATTTCGAGAACTAAAAGTACTAGTATGAAGAGCTTTCAACGGAAACTTCCTTAAAGAGAAGTAAAATATAGGAGGGGAAGTATAAGGGAGGGAGAGTAACGAAGGGGAAGTATAACGGAGGCCAGGTATAACGGAGGGGAATATTTTTTCTTTTTCGAAAAATTATATAAGTTTTTCTTTTTTTGAAAATTTTTCCTAGTTTTCTTTTTAAATTTGCAGTTTTTTGTCCGAAAAATATAGGAGGGGTAAGTATAAAGGAGGGAGGTATAACGGAGGGGGATTTTTTTTTCGAAAAATTATCTAAGTTTTTTTTTTTGAAAATTTTCCTTGTTTTCTTTTTTTTTGCAGTTTTTTTTGTCGGAAAAATATAGGAGGGGAAGTATAAGGGAGGGGAGTATTACGAAGGGGAATTATAATGGAGGGGAAGTATAACGGAGGGAGACGTATAACGGAGGGGGAATTTTTTTTTTTTTTTCGAAAAATATCTAAAATTTTCTTTTTTTGAAAATTTTCCTAGTTTTCTTTTTAAATTTGCAGTTTTTTTGTCCTTAAAATATAGGAGGGGGAAGTATAAGGGAGGGGAGTATAAGGGAGGGGGAGTATAATGGAGGGGAAAGTATAATGGAGGGGAAGTATAACGGAGGGGGAACTTTTTTTTCGAAAAATTATCTAAGTGCTCTTTTTTTGAAAATTTTTCCAAGTTTTCTTTTAAATTTGCTGTTTTTTTTTTCCAAAATTTTCTAAGTTTTTTTTTCGAAAATTGTTTTTAAGTATAAAAGTAGAAATAATGGGATTTTTGCCCAAGGGAGGTCCTTCTCGTAACGGGTGGAAGTATGAAATTTCTCCCTACTAAAATGATAATTTTTTTTACAACAAAATTTTTAAAAAATATAAGGAGTAATTGGCGAAAATTTGGTGAAATTCGGACCAACTGTTCGGACGCAGCGAATTTTTTAAAATTTCAAACAGACTTATCTCCGACATTTTTTCGAAATTCAAAATCACCCTCGTTAGTTTCTCGTTCACCGACTAAACAAAATTTGGTGAAAATCGGTTGAAAACTGTGTTCCGGAAAAAAATGCTACGGCCGGACGGCCGTAACCGCCGAAAACCCTCCGAGGAGGGTATCACAATAACTTCTTTAAGTAAGTTAAAAATAAAAATACCTTTCTTTCCGGGTGATTTACCACTAGGGTCGTTAAAGCTACTACAAAAAGCCGACTAACACAATCCTAATATGGCAGGTGGGAGCATAAAAAATCCGCCGACAAAAAATTCTTATGGCTTAGGGGAAATTTAGGCTGAAACTCATTGTTTAAACCCGATATTTCGATAACCTAACTACTTCAAGGAAAACTTGGCTTTTACCTTGAAATGTGGGAAAGTTTCAAGTTAGAGTCATGAATCAATATGGTCTCAAGTCTTTAATTAAGCGTTCCTGAAATTATGCGCCATTGTATGACTTTTTAAAGTGAAGTTTAACTTAAATAAGAACCTAAAAAATAGGTATCCCTTTTTAAAAATTAGGTCCTTATTCTTTTTGACTTAAAGAGAGTTATTGAGATACCCTTCATGGTTCGGTTTCTAGAAAAGGGTCTCCAGAATCCGAAAAGAAAAACTGAGTAGTGCTCTTTTATTGAAAATTTTGAGAGCTTTTTTGAATTTTGCAAAAATGGGAGAGTTCTTTGAGGAAGTTCCCGACTTCTTGATTTAAAGGTCCTTTTTTCACCTCTAGCATCAGGGGCACATCGGGGGAATGAAAGGATCGTTCAAGAGATACCTGATCAATAAAATCTCATGAGTCTCGCTCAGCAAATTTTTTGTAACATTAATTATAAACTTTATTGTCTTATCTACCATAAGAAAATAAATTATTGTTTAAAAATTTCACATGCAAATTTTTTAAAATGATTGACGTAATAAAGCGGAGAGAGGAGAAAAAACTTGTTTCAGTGACACTTCAATACTAAATATGGAGTGAGTTTTGTCCAGGGTTTACACAGAAGAGCATTTAGGTTAAAAATACTCCTGGGAATAATGGCAGAATTTAAACCAGGAATATCGACGTAGTTCCTGAGCCCAAATAAACATGGCCTTTTCTTGTTACTCGTCCAACTAAAATTTCCTGATGAAACTTGCGCAGTTTTTCATCGTTTATTATGTGCGCCGTGAATCCAGATATCACCCTTCTTAGGAATTTTAGTGTTCGCGTTTAAATTAATAATGGGATATGGTGTAGGAAAAAAAGGTTGCCAATAAAAGGGAGGTCCTCACTTGACCTAATTAACTTTTACAACCTAGTTCAAAATTGTTTTTCTACAAGCTTCCCCTGTGACGAGTTTTCATCTGAGGGGAAAAAATTCAACAATTTTAATATTTGACTTTTTTTCTCCTTTATCCCTTAATCGATTTTTCGATGGCGCTCAGTTTGATGAATGTCAAGCTGGTTTATCGGTGATGGCTCCTTAATGGCAGGCACTGCCGGAAACGTAATTCCGATTCAGATTGAAACCTTGTTTATATTCATTTTTCAATTAATTATTTAAATCGGAGAGGGGAAAAACAATTAATTTAAGGTTTTTCGAGTTGATTTTTTTTGCATAAAAACTTATTTTTAGGAAATTTCCAGTGCTCTCGATTATAAGGTTCCAATTTTATTTTTTAGGAATTTTTATGATCTCTACACTTTTCTAAGTGAAATTTGAAAAGCCGCCGAATGTGGCCTAAAATAGCTTTGAATTAATCGGGAAAATTCCAAATATGGATACATGTTGCATTAACTATTTTAACAATTTCCAATATCAAAATAGAATTTGTTCTGAGTTTTGGTATATTAGGGTTGTGGTCATAATTTTATAACAAATTATTGCGGAGCTTTCGAAAAAAATTTTAAATTTTATAATCAATAATGCTATATAAAATCTAGTCACAAATTCAGTAAGTTTCAAATATCCATGTTAGTCTTTGGATGAAAAATTGATTGTTTTAGGCCCTGAGGATGAAATTAAACTTTTCGAAAGCTCGGCAATAATTTGTTATAGAATAACGACCACAACCCTGATATACCCAAAACTCAGAATATAATTTGGATGGTCGATAAATTAATCTAAAAAAAAAAAAATAGATTCAAAAATTTGATTTTTAAGGGGCAATTAGAGCAAAGCTAAAAAGTTTCGTATCTCCCTTGGATTGTGGGGAACTCCATACATCAATTCGATATTTTCTTTTCAAAACTAGAGCATGACGGCGAGTTTTTAAAGCTTCGTAAAAAATTTTCGTATTTGTAATCCTTAAGAATTTAATCTTATCGTAATTATGATTACGATTGAATTCTATGACGGTACGAGAAGAATAAAGAGAAGTAAAAATATAGGAGGGGGAAGTATAAAGGAGGGGAAGTATAACGAAGGGGAAGTATAACGGAGGGGAGGTATAACAGAGGGGGAATTTTTTTTCTTTTTCGAAAAATTATCAAAGTATTCTTTTTTGAAAAATTTTCCTAGTTTTCTTTTTTAAATTTGCAGTTTTTTTCCGAAAAATATTGGAAGGGGAAGTATAAGGAGGGCGAAGTATAAGGGAGAGGAGGTATAACGGAGGGGGAATTTTTTTTCTTTTCGAAAAATTATCCAAGTTTTTTTTTTTTTTGAAAATTCTCCTAGTTTTCTTTTTTAAATTTGCAGTTTTTTGTCCGAAAAATATAGGAGGGGGAAGTATAACAGAGGGGGAAGTATAAGGAGGGGGAGTATAACGAGAGGAAGTGCAATGGAGGGGAAGTGTAACGGTTGGGGAAGTATAAAGGAGGAAAAGTATACAGAGGAGGAAGAATAAAGGGGGAAAGTATAACAGAGGAGGAAGAATAAAGGGGGAAAGTATAACAGAGGGGGAAGTATAAAGGGGGAAAGTATAACAGATGGGAAAGTATAAAAGATGGTTAAGTATAACGGAGGGGAAGTTTTTTTTTTTGTTCGAAGTTTTTTTTTTTTTTCTTTTCGAGATTTGGTGATTTTTAAAAAACCCTTTTCTCTATGATTCTATGATGATTCTAAAATCTCGCCACGAAATTCCAGAGAGTGACTTCTCTGTCGAGTTCGCCCTTAACAGAAAACTTTAAAATGCGTATATCTCGAAACTACGTTTTTTCGAGTTCGCCCTTCGTATTCGGAGCGCCTCATATATACTAAACCTAAATACATACTAAAGTTTAGTATATACATCGATGGATGCCGCATTATTTTTTAAATATAATAAAATTAAATTTTTTTTTTATTCAGGTTTTCAAGATTAGCTTTAAAAAACACATGTTTTGCAGATGTGAAAAAAGTTTTGCTGAAATTTTTTCTTCTCAAGTTGACTCTTGACTAGGTACGTTGATTTATTAGTGGCTGTCTTCTTAAAACCATAAATTTGACCGTTGACCTGACAGATCCCCTTTTTTTAAGCCTTTTTGACAACGGAAAGAATCTTTTCACAACTCTTGAATCTTTACTCTTCAATTTTCAAGGATGTCCGGTAAGATATTATTAAGATAGATATAAGTTTTTTTTCCTGTTGGTTATTTTTACTTTTTCATTTTCTTTTGTTATTTATTATTAGTTTTAACAAGTGATTTAAAGGGTATGAAACATACGTAAATTAAATATTGGGTTTTTCAAAAATTAAATTGAAAATATTAATAGTTTGAGATCTGCCAAGCCATTGTCAGGGAGTCACGTAAAAGCTTGGTAAAAAAATCTTCCCTTAAAAAAATAATTTTAAATCATAGGAATATTTTTCTGTTATTAAGAATAATATTAAAATCACACTCACGAGTATGATTAAGAATTAAATCCTAATCACAGAGATGATTAAGAATAAAATCTTAATCACAGAGATGATTAAGAATAAAATCCTAATCACAGAGATGATTAAGAATAAAATCTTAATCACAGAGATGATTAAGAATAAAATCCTAATCACAGAGATGATTAAGAATAAAATCACTCACAGATTTCCTGTGATTAAACGTTAATTCTTAATCACCTCTGTGATTAGGATTTTATTCTTAATCGTATTCGTGAGTGTGATTTTAATCTTATTCTTAATCACAGAAAAATATTCCTATGATTTAATCATATTCATGATTAAGATTTTGCCCATCTCTGGTCTGAGTGTTTCCATTTTTTTTAAACTTAAAATGGGGCCCACCACACATTTTGATCAGAAAAAAAGGGGTTCGCTTGCTAAAAAGTTTGGGAATTTCTGATCTAAAATGGCGGCCGGAAAGTTTCTGAATTATGATTTTGATATTCTTGAAAGTTATAAGTAAAAGAAGTAAAAGTCAACTTTACATTTTTACTGCTGACTGGCTTTAATGGGCAAATGCCCTTAGACTCAGCTCTTTTTTTCCCCTCTCTCCTCAAGTTCCAATTCGTTTTTACTCAACTTTCCTACAGTTAAATTTTTTATCTGAAAAAAGCCACTAAGGCTCCGAGAATGCCAGGTTTCGTTGCATGTTTTTATTTAATTAGAGGTTTAGATCTTATTTTTCGTTTTATTTTTTTAGGTAGAGTTTACGAAGGTCGTGGCCGAGGTGGATTCCGCCGTGGTGGCTACAGCGGTCGAGGAAGATCTGGGGATGACTTCAACAGTCGAGAAAATTCTGGGAATGACTACAACAGTCGAGAAAGATCTGGGGGTGACTATGGCAGTCGAGGAAGCTTTAGGGACGATGATAGAAGTCAAGGAAGGTCTGGGGATGGCTACAGCAGTCGAGGAAGGCCTAGAGACAGCTACAGCGGCCGAGGTAGGTCTGAGCACTACAGACAAAATGACCGCAACAATGGCTGGAAGCAAAACGATTGTGATAACGAAAACCAAAACGACGATGACAATGGCTGGGAAGACGATTCCAATTTCCACAATGGTAACCGTCACAGTTATGGCTCTAGAAGAAGAAATGACGACGATTTCGAATCTGAAGGCAGAGGATACAAAGGAAGCCAAAGAAGAAACGACGGTGATTTTGAAGTTGAGAGCAGAGAATTCAGAAGAAGCCAGGGCGAAAGGAGGGAAGATGCAGATGAAAAGCCTAAAGAGCGCTATATTCCAGAAGATCCTTCCGACAACCGTGACGATGTATTTGGAAGCGGAATTTCTTCTGGATTAAATTTTTCCAATTACAACAATATTGACGTCAAGGTGAATATTTTTTAAACCTAAGCCAATTTTTTAAACATTTATTTTTAGGTCAGTGGAGTGGGTGTTGTCAACCCCATCAAAACTTTTGAAGAATGCAAATTCAGGGAAATTGTCTACGATAATTTGATAGCTTCTGGATATAAATTGCCAACTCCGATTCAAAAATATGCTTTTCCTTTCATCATGAAAAAACGAGATGTCATGGCATGCGCTCAAACTGGATCTGGAAAAACGGTAAATCCAAATCTAATGAGATTTTGTTCTATTTTGAATTTTTAGGCTGCATTTTTGGTTCCTATAATAAATAGTCTTCTGGAAGAAAATTTGAAAGTGGATAATGATGGCTGTGTCAATCCTTATGTAGTTATTGTGAGCCCGGTGAGGGAGCTTACGCAACAAATATTTCGTGAAGCCAGAAAATTCGCTTATGGTTCTGTCATAAAAGTAGGAAGAGCTTTCGGCGGAACTGTCGCCTACGATCAAGCACAGAAACTGGTATTTCCTTTTTTTTTATTATAAAGAACTTTTTTAAATTTTGTTTAGAGAGGATCGCATATTGTTGTCGCTACGCCTGGACGTTTAAACGATTTCGTATCAAGGGGTCAGGTGTCGTTTTCGTCACTTCGCTATTTGGTCCTTGATGAAGCGGATAGAATGCTCGACATGGGCTTTCTTCCAAGTATCAAAAGCATGCTTGATCATCACACAATGCCCCCAAGTGTAAGCTTCTTTCCCCTATACAGGATGTCCTAACTAGGACCAGCAACTTTACAGCAAAGCATTTAATCCTAGAAAAAAAAAAAAAAGTTAATGACAAAATGACCTAAATAATAGTTGCTTAAAATTGAGCGTAGAAAAGTCTAAATGCTTTGCTGTAAAGTTGCTGGTACACTCGTTGGGACACCCTGTATACTAAATAACCTTATTTTAGGAGGAAAGAGTTACGCTTATGTTTTCTGCTACTTTTCCTGAAGAAATTCAAAAGCTTGCTTCAGATTATATGAACGATTATTTGTTCATTGCTGTCGGAATTATAGGAAGTGCTTGTTCAGATGTTGAACAAGTCATTATCCAAGTTCCTAAGTATCAAAAACAAGAAAAACTTAAAGAAATTCTTTATGAAAGTCAAGAAGAAACAGGTTTGCTGTTTTATAAAATATAAATTAGTTAATTTTTTTTATTTATGTAGATAAATATCTAACGCTTGTTTTTGTGGAGACGAAGCGTTCTGCGGATTATATTGCAACTCTTCTCTCGGAAAGTAAATTTCCGACAACTAGCATTCATGGTGATCGTTTGCAAAGCCAAAGAGATGCAGCACTTCGTGATTTCAAATCGGGCAGAAAGCCGATTTTGGTAGCCACTGCTCTGGCAGCTCGAGGCCTCGGTAAAATTTTTTAAAAAGTCAATAATTATAATTCAATTTTTTTTAGATATTAAAACGTTATGCATGTCATAAATTATGATATGCCGAAAAGTATTGACGAGTACGTCCATAGGATCGGGCGTACGGGACGAGTTGGAAACCGCGGTAAAGCGACTTCATTTTTTGATTTGGACCTAGACCGCAATATCGCTGGAGATCTCATGAAAATCCTTCAGCAGGTACTTTTTAAATTTAAAATTTATTTTTTTTTATTTTAACTTATTTCAGAGTGGAAATGATGTGCCATCTTTCATTCTTGAAACAGCCGGGACGCGTAATTATTCTGAAGACATGTTTGAAAACCAATCTTTCGGTGGCACTGATGCCAGAAAAGTAAATCTTTATTAGCTTTGTTCCAACAGCAGTTTGAAACTCAGCATGCCCAGAAGGACTTTAACGTCAAATCTGACGTTTCTCAAATCGTTTGTTTGTCAAATCTGACGTGCAAATCCTTCTGCGCATTCTCCAGGAGTTTCAAACTGCGGTTGGAACAAAGCTATATTAAACTTAAATTTATTAATTTTTTTTTTTAGGTTGAAAATTGGGAAGATCATGGATTCGAGAATATTAAATCGAGTAAAGGAGCTCAAGAAGAAGAAGTTGAGTGGTAGTTACACTTCCTTCTTTTTTCTGAATTTTCTGACTAAGAATTTTTCATTCTTTTGTTTAAAAAGTTAAATATTATGTTTTTTTTATTAAATGCATCTATTAAAATAAAATACAACCTTTTATTGTTTAGAAATCCTGCCTCTTTTCGTTATTTCACGTGATGTTGGGCGTTTTCCCCATCCTTTGGGGCGTGAAACACCCTTTATGTCAGATTTTAGCCTGCAAACACCTTTTAATTGGAATTTTAGGTCTAAAAGCTCGTATTTTCATCTGACTTTTGGCTCTTTTCCTTGACTTCTCTGCCTTGTTCTGTAGAACAAGAAACTTCCACTTTATTGGTTTTCCTAGGTCCTTTTTGCCTTGAGAAGTGAAAAAATAAGATTCTCTTTTTTATCAAAATCGTTTATTAGGTATCGTTATTAAAAATTAACGCACACAAACTTGAAGAGAAGAACACAAAATACTTAAGTACAGAAATTGAGATTGCTATGACTAATTTATCTGATCACAGTAAACAATACACGTTTTGAAGATTTCCTAGTTAAAATATTTAATAGTTTTAAAGTTCGTCATGTTGATCTAGATGTTTGGAGACAAACTCCTGAAGCTCCTCTAAACTTCTTGATCCTGTGTATTCTTCGACTTTGTTACCTTTTTTGTATAAGAAAAGCGTCGGAAATCCATTCACCTAAGCCAAGAGTTAAAAACTATGATCGCTAACCCACTAAATTTTACCTGTTGGTCGCTACAAAGTTCAGAATTGACACTAAGCGTACAGTCGACTTTGGCAATAATTACGTCATCATTAGAAAAAATTTCTTTCCAAGATCCTCCCATGTCGGCGCCAAATTTTTACAATGAGCACACCTTAAAGTTAACATAGAATTTATTTTTTATTTATTTTATTTTACCATGGAGCGAAAAATTTAATAAAAGTAAGACCACTTGAAATGGTCGTTTTAAAACTTGTAGATGTTAAGTCATCACAGGGCTTGAAGGTTCATCGGAGGATTCTTCAATGTCTTTCCCTTCCCGGCTATTCAACCAATCAAGCCTTTCAGTCACATATTCTTTAAAACTTTCAATATCTCTAGTATTTGTATTTTGATATTTTTCAATCTAAAAATGATTAAATGAAGAAGTTTAAAAAAAAAAACAGTCTTACCACTTGTCCATTTTCAATCCATAATAAAGTCGGATATGCTTTTATATTGAAACTTTTACAAGCATCTTTATTAACAGTACAGTCGATTTTGTTAATCTGGACATTTTTATGGTCTAAAAATGATTTACCGAGCTCCTCCCAGGTTGGCGCCAATTTCTAAAAACGCATAAATACTAAAAAAAAAGTCTAAATTATTTACCTGGCAAAAATGGCACCATGGAGCGTAAAACTTAACGAAATGATTTCCGACGGAAAGTTCCGCCAGATAGTTTTCATCGTTGAGGTCTTTCGTAGATGAAATAACTTCTTCATTTTCACCAGTCTGAAAACTCTTTATAATCGAGACTTTTTTTTATTGTAAAACTTACTCCTAAAGAAGATCCCATCTGTACGTTTAAAAACATTGTCAAGTGCGTCAGTTCATGAAGTCCTTTATACTTAATTGGCTCTAAATTATCAGTACTGAAATATTTTAGCCTAAAAGATAAAAGAAAAGTTATTATGGCAACTATTTTACGAAGATTCTTAAGCAGAGGTATTTATAAATTTTGGAAGATGCTTTAGTATGGTTTAACTTAAAAAATATGAATGTATTCATAATGCATGGATTCTATGAATTAGTTCATAAAATTATTTATTAATATGAATATTTGTATTCTTACGTAGGATATGCTGTGATGTCTTGCTGAGCGCAAAGATTTCCTTCTTTAGTACAATCGACCTGAGCAATCGTCACTCGGTTTTCTTCTTCATTTAAAAGCTCCGCAAGCTGCTCCCAGATAGGATGAAGTCTCTGACAATGGCTACACCTTAAAAAAAAGCGTCAAAATACAAAATTAATAATTTCTTCCATATCATACCAAGGAGCGTAAAACATGACGAAGTGGTTTTTTAAATTGATGTTGTCAATAAAATCCTGAGTTTTGTACTCCAGGCTTTTTTTATCCTCAGAAAACGCTGGGTCGATTATAACACATAAGGGGAGAATGAAAAAACAAGGGTTTTACGGAAAGAACACATTTTTACACTATAAAATGCCGGGTATATCAAAAATCGAAAAAATGCTCAGGTGCTAAACATAGGTTCTCGAATCTCGCGTATGCGCACATCAAACACTTAAAAATAAAATAAAAATACACAAAAAAAGTAAATATAAATTACTTTTCAAATTCTAAAAATTGAGAATTTGAACAAAATAAGAAATACAGTAAACTTTTTAATAAGTTTACGTGGTTTAAAATTTGTCGTGACTCGTGATTAAAAATCGATTGGGTGATAACAGTGATTACATTATCATTAATCACTTATCAGTTTATCAATTATAACTATGTATTTTAAACTAATTCAACTATTTTATGCTTATATTAGCGTTTAAATCCTGATAATCAGAAAAATGTTAGAAAATGTGAAATAGACGATCTAAAAACTAAATAAGAACATCGCCATTGCTTATGTTTACAGGAGGTTATATTTTATCAGTGGCTCATGATTTTTTATTTTTAATACTACTTTGAGTTAAAAATGGAATTATCCAGGACTTGTAAGTTGAAAAAAAAGACGATTTATAATTTTTTAAATGTTTTATTCAGTTTTTTCTGTGTTGAGTAAGTCAAAGGAGTTTAACAATCGGCTTTCCTTTTTTCTCCCGGCAATCCAAATCCGAGAATATGCCGCACGTAAAGGAACCCGTGAGAAAGCCCGTAAGAAGAAAGTCAAAGTCGAAATAAAAAAGGTCGGATTCATACCTCACAATTTAAGATCCAAAAATTTGTAAGTTGTCCATGATTTTTTGAAATTGTCTAAAATGATGTTTTTAGAGATGACAGTCCTCATGTTTCAAAAAGGATAAAGGATAGTCATATGCCGTTTCCTGAAGATGATGTTTGGCTTTCGAGGTTTCATAGATTTAAAATTTATGATTTCGCCAGTGCTGTGGAAGCTCATCGGGAAACACATCATCCGGAGATATACAACAAACCTGATGCCAATATAAACGCATTTATTGAACTAAATATGCAAGGAGTTAAAAAGGTTCGAGTTATTTCGAACTGGTTTTTTTCCTCCCTTCATTCAATTTCGGGTGTTTTCCTTGGTCTTATGCTTGAAAAATGTCAGAAAGGCCAAGAAAAAATACATACGTTGCCTTTCTGATATTTTTCATGCAAAAGACCAAGAAAACAGTCTTGAAACTAAATTTTTGGGCAATTTTTTTTTTCAGTTTTCCATTGAAAAAACCCGATTCCTAGGCTTTTTCCTTGTACCTATCACGCCCTTGGAGCCCTTCACCTCTCATTTTACCAAATTTTTGGCTGTTTTCCTCCTAGTCTGATTCCTATCAAGCCCTTGGAGCCCTTCACCTCTCATTTTATCGAATTTTGGCTGTTTTCCTCCTCCTATCAAGCCCTTTGAGCCCTTCACCTCTTATTTTATCGAATTTTTGGCTGTTTTCCTCCTAGTTTAATACCTATCAAGCCCTTCACCTCTTATTTTATCGAATTTTTGGCTGTTTTCCTCCTAGTTTAATACCTATCAAGCCCTTGGAGCCCTTCACCTCTCATTTTACCAAATTTTTGGCTGTTTCCTCCTAGTCTGATTCCTATCAAGCCCTTAGAGCCCTTCACCTCTCATTTTATCGAATTTTTGGCTGTTTTCCTCCTCCTATCAAGCCCTTTGAGCCCTTCACCTCTTATTTTATCAAATTTTTGGCTGTTTTCCTCTTAGTTTAATACCTATCAAGCCCTTCACCTCTTATTTTATCGAATTTTTGGCTGTTTTCCTCCTAGTTTAATACATACCTATCAAGCCCTTGGAGCCCTTCACCTCTCATTTTACCAAATTTTTGGCTGTTTTCCTCCTAGTCTGATTCCTATCAAGCCCTTGGAGCCCTTCCATCTCATTTTATCGAATTTTTGGCTGCTTTCCTCCTATCAAGCCCTTTGAGCCCTTCGCCTCTTATTTTATCGAATTTTTGGCTGTTTTCCTCCTAGTTTAATACCTATCAAGCCCTTCACCTCCTATTTTATCGAATTTTTGGCTGTTTTTTTCTCCTAGTTTAATACCTATCAAGCCCTTCACCTTTTATTTTATCGAATTTTTGGCTGTTTTCCTCCTAGTTTAATACCTATCAAGCCCTTGGAGCCCTTCACCTCTCATTTTACCAAATTTTTGGCTGTTTTTCTCCAAGTCTACGGAAATCTCATTAGAAACACCCGTTTTATCTGATTTTCCAGTCTTTTCCTTCCTATTTACTGTTTTCTTTCTTTTACAGCGTAGAAAATCCCTTTTACTAGATTTTTAGCCTAGAAAACTCAGTCTTCCCTTCTTTCCAGGCGTTTTCCTTGGCTTTTTCGGCCCCTCAACTCTCACATTACCAGATTTCTTTCAACCTCTTGTTGAGAAAAACCATTTTTACCACATTTCCAGACGTTTCCCTTTGTTTTTTAGCCCTTCAACTCTTATTTTGCCAAATTTTTGGTTAATTTCCTTCACATCTTGTTGAGAAAATTTTGCCAGATTCCAGACGTTTCCCTTGGTTATTTTTAGCCCTTTAACTCTAATTTTACCACATTTTTGGTGGTTTTCCTAATTATTTTTTAGAAACATCCTATTTACCAGATTTCCTGGCGTTTCTCTTTGGTTTTTTAGCTCTTTGACTCTTCTTTTGCAGATTAAAAAACGCCTATCGGTCAAGCAAACCTCATTTTACCAAATTTTTGGTTGTGTTTTTCCTTCATCTTCTAAATGCTTATTTTCTTTCATTTTTTCAGAATAAATATATCGAGCCGTTCAACAAAATAGCAGGTATACCACATCCGTTTGAACATGGTGAAAAAAGGTCGATACTCGTTTTCTGCAAAACGCCTGAAACGAAAGAAGAGGCTGAAAAAGCCGGAGCGAACCTTGTCGGCGATGTAGATTTTGTCAAAAAGATTCAAGTATTTTAAATTATAACTTTTTTTTTTATTAATCTCGTTTTTAGAGGGGAAATGTCACTATTCCGGATTTCAATTTTATACTCGCCCATCCAAATATACTTGCCGAGTTAGTCACCCTAAAGGCAATTTTTAAAAAGAAATTCCCCAGTTTGAAAGATGGTAATTTCTACGCAATCTTAATATTTTGAAAAACTATTTTTTTAGGAACTTTGAGCCCAAATATTGATAAATTGGTGAAAACATATCGAAATGGGATTCATTACTTTTGTAGCAGAGATGATAGAGAGTTAGATTATGGTTGGATTGAGACGCCTTTTGGAAGAGTAATTTTATTTTATTCAAACTTTTTCTATTAAATTTTTTTTTAGCTTGACATGAAAACTGAAGAGTTGGAAGAAAATTTTAAAGCTTTATTGCTAGATGTTAACTCAAAACGTCCGAAACGTGAAGGGCCTTTTATCACACGGTATTCAACTTTTTTAAAAAATAATTTTTAAATTTTTTTTAGAGTCTTTTTAAAATGCGAGCCATCAGTAGAAAAATTTAAAATCAATTTATCCGACTATATTGATGAGGAAGAAGAGATTGAAATCGACAGTGATGATGAAGATGAAAAAGCTAAAAAAAAAGCTTAAAATTATAAATAAAATTATAGAATTTTAATAGAATTTGTATGAAGAATTTATTGTTTTATTTATCCTTACCAATATTTGCTTAACCAGTTCGTCATGACTCATGAGGTTACGTCATAGAATCTACATAGTGGTTAACTCTTATCTCTAACTGCGACTCTTCGGTACTTTTTGATTCTACGAATTTATTTCCGTCTGTCACTTTCACTTTCGATTTTTTCAACTTTTTATCCTAAATTGAGACTTGATTGTCCCTAATCAAGTCCCAATTTCTAATTTAAATGACTTGTGCAAGAAAGATGACCCTAAATAGCTCGTACGATAAGCATTTTTCGTCATCCCCGTCATAAGATACTCCGACAGAGATTTTTTAATTTAAATTTTGTCATATTTTCGTTGAATGGTGAGTTTGAAAAAAGAGATTTATAATTAAAATGTTCGATTTATTTAGGATCTTTCTGGAGGCGTTAGTGGTTCCGGCGGAGGAGACGATGGTGAGGATCAAGAAGAATCTTCTCAAGATAATGTAAGCTTAAGTTCCGATTTTAATGTGGGTTGGTGATCAAGGTCTCTGCCTTCTACTGTCAGGAAAGGGCCCTCTTAAGCAACGCTCAATTCTGGTTTTAGTGGGTTGGTGATCAAGTTCTCTGTCTTCCACTCTCAGGAGAGGGCCCTCTTAAGTAACGCTCAATTCTTGTTTTAGTGGGTTGGTGATTAAGGTCTCTGCCTTCCACCTGCCCTAAATTCCCAGTCTTTAAATTGCGTTTCTGTGGGAAAAATTTGGTTAATTCTTCTTCCTTGTGAATCCAAAAAATCATTTTTGTTTTTTTTAAAGGCGTTGAAGTTGGAAGAGTTCAGAAAAGAATGGAAACGAGAAATTGAGTCTTCACCGCAGCATATATTCAGCACGAAAGGGAAACCCAAGCTTGAACCTATCCCTCATAATGTTGAAGACAAAGTAATTTAAATAAATTAAAATTTAATTCATTATTAATTATATTCAGGCAAAACTTCTATTTCAACTCGGCGTAGAGAATGAAGAAAATGGTAAATTGTACGAGGCGATTCAGTTTTACCGTCGGGCAGTCCAACTTGTTCCGGATATTGAGCTCAGAATTTTTCAACCCAACGCTTCTAATCTAATAGGCGGTGGAAGTACGTTAATATTTTTAAATTTTTGTTATTACTAGCTAAATTTTAGGTGATGATGATTCTGATACTGAAGATCCTCCTGATTTAGAAGACAAAGATGAAGAGATCAGTTTCGACCCTGGAAAAGGAGACCTTCTGACTCATTTAACCATCTTGAGCTTAAGACAACAAGAAAGAACAATTTGTACGCCATCTCAAAACCATAAAGTATTCTCCCCTATCCATGAAGTCACAATTCAAACATTTTTTTAGGGAACTCATTTTTCTTCTCTTCCGATGGAAATATTTTTGTTTATTCTTCGCTGGGTCGTCAGTTCTGACCTAGATTTGAGATCGCTTGAAATGTGCTCCAGAGTCTGCAGGGGTTTTTACATTGGTTGCCGCGATCAAGAAATTTGGAAACTTGCTTGCTCTCGGTAAGAAAGAAAGGCTGTAGCGGGAGTAAGGGATATTTTGCCCCTTACTCCGATTTGGCTGAAAAAATTCCAGAAGTTGTGAATAAGAACTGACATAAATTTCGGATCAAAAAACCGAACGGTTTTCGAGAAAAACGGGTTCATCCTGTTTTAGAAAAACCTCAATTCTCGAGAAATAATGATTCCACGAGCTCATTTTAAAATTGTTTAGCATCTAAAGACGAATCTTTGAGAATTTTTTGAAATTGCCAAACTTTTAAGTGTGAAAAATAATTTTTTATAACTTTTGAGAAGTCAGAAAAAATGGTTCCCTTTGAGGTGGTGACACCAAATTAATACACCTTTTAGAGGGACTTAAAATGTACCTCTCATAATTTTTTCAGATTTTTCGAGGTGGAAAAAGAGCATTTTATGAAAAATTTTCCGAATTTTATTATTTAAGCTGTTTTTTGCAATAAAAAAGTGTGTGGTAAAGTTAAAAATTTGGTAAAAACCGTTCGGTTTTTTGATCTGAAGCACAGAACAGGGTTTTGTTGTTCTGTGTCTGAAGTTAATGTCAGTTCTTATTCACAAAGAGAGGCATCTTTTAGAATTTTTTTCAGCCAAATCGGAGTGCTAAAAATAAGGGAGAAAGAGAAAGAAGGAAGTTTTTTTTCTCTTTTCTTTGCCCTAATTTTCTCAGTTAACATACAAATTAAAAAAAAAAGGTTAATTACGACCACTAAAAGACTTCTAAAACATCCAAAATGTTTTTTTTTTCTCAGTATGTGGGGATTAAAATGTGGCGTGCCTGGAACACAGTATTCATCATGGAGAGAGATGTTCATAAAAAGACCGAGGCTTCATTTTGGAGGTTGTTATATAAGTAAAACAACTTATATTAGACATGGAGAAAATAGCTTTCAGGATCAACATTACAGACCTTGGCATCTTGTCGAATATTATAGATATCTCAGGTTGATTTTTATTTTTAAAAAAATTTTTTAATGTCATTTTTGTAGATTTTTGCTGATGGTCGTGTTTTGATGTTGACTACTCCTGAAGAGCCAGTTGGATGTGTTGGTTTGCTTAGAAATAAGCTACCTGGGACACGTCAGCCTCCTGTTTTTGTCGGATATTACCGTATTGTCGACACAACAGTTTTGATCGTCACTTATCCCCACCAGGAGAAAAAGTTAAAATCCAATTCTAATCAATCTCGATCTCATACTTTCCACATCGAGCTTGAAATCTTGAGTTATCGAAATCGTCTTCACGGTCAATTAGCTTGGAAAGGTTATTCGGTCTACACGACGAGAAACGGAGTCGATACCATCACACCTTTCGACATCGCACAAACCAGATTTCCTCCTTTCTGGTACTCAAGAGTCAAAAGCTACACCGCCGAAACTACTGCGCCTCTATAAAAATTAGTTCTCATTTTTGATGTTTTTCAAATTTTAAAAACTTTCATGTAAATAAAAATAAAGGAAAATTTAATTTTTATTGCCCCATTATTTTTGTATTTGATATTCTCATATTTCGACAATCACTCGGAAAATTGAGCTTTTTTTTAAACAAAGCAAATTTTATTCACAAAATAAATAATAAACGAAAAAAAAAAAAAACTATATTAATAGTTAACTAAATTTTAAAATAGGCAGCTTTGACTAACTTATATTTGGTATTTTATGATATTGAACGTTTTGATATTTGGTTTTAGAATAGTCTTCGGTAAAGAAGGGCCGAAATGGCCAACACTATTATGCAGATTAGGATGTTGGAAGATCTTTCGCTTATCCAAAACCTGAAATTTCATCTTGCGTTTCTTCAACAATTTGGGTAGAAGTTTCACTGGTTTCAGTTGGTTTTTTCTCTTTGGTTTCTTCGGCCTAAATAAAAATTAAGTTAAATTTGTTAATTTTTAATACTCACGAAGACAAAGCTTTTTATCAGTTTTGATTCGTCGGATGATATCGAGGAAGTATTGGCGCCAAGTAAATCGGCTATTTTTCCACATTCCGAACATTCCCATTTTTGAGATCTTATGAAAAAAAAAAAAAAAAATCAAATCAGAGTTGCCTGTATTTTAGGGTTTACTATTCTTTTTTTGGTTGATGCTATTTTTTTTTTTATTTTAAGGTTGATGGATTAATAGCACTAGTAGTTTTTTCATTTTTTATTCACTGAGGGACATGTTTCGGCCACTTTCGCAGCCCCCTTCAGCCTTATTATATGAATTTATAGTATTTTTTTATTTTATTAATTTTGTTCTTTTTTCTTCTTCTTTTTTGTCATTCTCCTTTTTTAACAATAAATTTTAAAAAAAAAGAACTTTTAGAGTGTTCTCTGAGGAACGTAAAAATTTATAAAACAATTATAAATTATAAATATAAATAATAAATTATTGTTTTATAAATTTTTACGTTCCTCAGAGAACACTCTAAAAGTTCTTTTTTTAAAATTTATTGTTAAAAAGGAGAATGACAAAAAAGAAGAAGAAAAAAGAACAAAATTAATAAAATAAAAAAATACTATAAATTCATATAATAAGGCTGAAGAGGGCTGCGAAAGTGGCCGAAACATGTCCCTCAGTGAATAAAAAAATGAAAAAACTACTAGTGCTATTAATCCATCAACCTTAAAATAATTTAGGGTTTACATTAATAAATATGTATGGAGTATTAATAAAAAACTGAAACTCATGAATATGAATAATTAAGTCATTCAGAAATTGACACTTTTTTAAAATGAAATTTAATATTTAATTAAATTTAATAAAATAAAAGTTCCAACTATAGTGGACCAGCAACTTTACAACAAAGCAATTAGCCCAACAAAAAAGAAAATTAAATGTAAACCTCTATTATTTTGGGTGAGGAATCGACTCTATTTGGTAGATTTTGTTTTTGGTATACAGGGTGTCCCAGAGCTACACCAACTTTGTTATTTTAAATGAGAACCCTAGTTTTATTATTTCAGATTCGTAAACTACACAAAATTTCAAATTTATTTGACCATTCATATGACCTCTTTGGACAAATTTGAAAAATGAAAAATTTAGCGGATTTTAGACCAAAAAACCCCTAAATTTGGCATTTTTTTGGGGAGTTTTCCTTGATCATTAGATTGAAAAGCCACCTTTTACAGATAGACACCTTATACGCATATCATCTCACACTAATATTCATAAGTTTTAGCTTAATAATTATGCTGAAAACAGAAAAAAATAAAATACTTTTTGGCTAAAGCACGTCTTTCCTCTGGTGTGTAGTCGAGAGATCCGATTGCACCTTTGTGAGAAGTCGGCATAAAAGCGATGAGTGCCAGAAGTGCCGTTCTTATCGACCAAGAAGGCTGCCATGTTTCAGGATGATACCCTGATATACTCAGACATATTTTTTTGTTGATTTCAAAACGTCCATTGGGCTAAAAAGAAGATATTAAGCTACTTTTAATATGTATGGCATAGGTTCACAAAATGTGGCCAGTCCAGCCAAACCAGGGGATCCACGGAAATATCGCAGGAAACGTAGAAAAAGAACTCGAAATAAAAAAGCGTTTATAGGTTTACTTTAAGTCTTCAAAAACTGAGATTAGTTCCTAACTTTCATTATTTATTAAGGATTTTAAGCATTTTTAACAGAAACTACAAAATTCAAAGGATTTTCGGGACGTTTTCCGCGGAATTTGGACAGAGAAAACTTATTTTTATGGTTTATTTTATTTTCATAGTTTTTCTGGAGTTTTTCTCGATTTTTAGACAGAAATTTTGACTGATCCACACATTTGATTGGTAAAGAAGCCCGATTGACAAAAGTTTGGGAACCCCCTGAGTTATTTTTGACTTACTGTAAGTAGGACGATATGAGGTGGTGCCATCGGATACTGAGTTGGAAGAATGATTCTTCCGTGGTAGATACCATTTTCGAAATCCGTCCCCGGAGCACCCTTTACGGTAAAATGCCATTCGAAAAGATTATCTTCTAAAGGATGAGCACAATACTCTTCAGTCGCATCTTTCAACTCACACGCCTCTCTCATAAGACGTTTCACAGCTAAAATATTTCAAAAGATAAAATTTAAGGACACGTCAGACAAACTCTCACCTGGAATTTTCGTGTTGAATTTTGACTCAAAGTCCTGCATTTTTGTATCGATAAAACAAAAACTTCCTTCCCTTGATTCAGCAATGCATAATTCTTGAAAAAAGGAAGTTTATTTTAAAACTACCAAAATATTTTGATATGACGTAAGATGTATCTAAACAGATGAAAAAGTGACGGTAACGCAAAATTCCAAATTTGATTCAAATAAAAAGGCATATAAGGAAATAGTTACCTAAAAAAAACAAAAACTTAAAACTCCAACAAAAAGGAAAAACCGAATAATTCGATAAAATGAAAAGATCCGTGAATGACGAAGGTTAAATTTTGTTTTGATTAATGATAAGAAGCTGTCAACTGGTGATAAGGGACCTCATGATATAAACTTCGTTGGTGGTTTTTTCCCATAAAATGGGAGAAATTTTATTAATTGAACCATTTTATGCAGGTTCACATAAAGTGTTAATTGATATACTGAAACAAGGTATGTAAAATAAAAGATAAATAAAATTTATTATAAATTTTGGTAATATTTTTATAGCATTCGGGTAATGTTTTTTTGGGCTTACAAACACAATTTTTAAATATAGAGGTAATTAGCCCACATTGGGGCTCCCACCATATCGCCATAGCAAATTGCTTTTAAATTTTGTGTTTGCAAATTTTTTAAGTTACTCAAAGAGAGCTTATTTTGAATTACTCTCTACTATTTGTGAGGTTCTTCCTGAAGTATTCCTCTTTATACACCTTATTTTAAACACAATTTGGTTAAGTAATTTTAAGGAGAAATTTGGACTCTTCATCCCTGTTCTTTATGGCCTCACAGAGCGAGGACTTGCATTTTGTCTACAGGGTGTCCGGAAACACATGGCAAGCGTCTGGGAGAGCGTTAAAAAGTGGTTTTACGAAAAAAGTTAAAAGTAAACCCCCCTTAATTTAAATCAAAGAATTTGATGGTGTAGTTTAAAATCCGCCTGGATATACAGGGTGTCCCAGACACAACCTAACTTCGTTATTTCAAATGAGAACCCCTATTTTTTATTTCAGATTCGTAATCTACGCAAAATTTCAAGTAGATTTGAGTACTCATATGACGATTTTGGACAACTTTTAAAAAATGTCAAAATTTAGCGTTTTTTGCGCTAAAATCCGTTAAAATTGACCTAGGAGACTCGTTTTTTTTTTTAATTCCACTTAGTTTTTCCCGAAGAATCCAACTGTCTCAAATTTGAGCATCTTCGCATTCTGCATCACGAGATTTCGTCGCTAATGGCCTTTTTTCAAGTTAGAACCCAAATTTTTAGTTCAGAAATGAAAATCCAGGCGGATTTTAAACTACACCATCAAATTCTTTGATTTAAATTAAGGGGGGGTTTAATTTAACTTTTTTTCGTAAAACCACTTTTTAACGCTCTCCCAGACGCTTGCCATGTGTTTCCGGACACCCTGTACATTAATACTTATGCTATTCCTTGATTATTGATTATTAGGATTATTGATTATGATTATTGATTACTAATTTTTGTTTACAAGCCTTAGATGAAGAGTTCGGCGTTGAAAAAGTCCATTTGGCATCCATGAAAGGGAAAAAGTGGCCGTGGAGAGCCAGAACTTCGGCCATTCATTTGAGCCAGACAATCCCCGACGTTCATTCTTTTAGGTAACCATTTTTATTTCTCAATTTTAAAAATTATATTTTTTCAGAACTTTATTCTGTACATCAGTTCTGAACCTATCAGAATTAATCGCTTTACGTCCAGACTTGAGAGATGTCAACAAAATTATTTATTTTCATGAAAATCAACTTATTTATCCTGTCAGAGAATATAAAGATAGAGATTTTCAGTATGGTTACAACGAGATAATATCTTGGTAAAATATTGTTATTTTTTATGATTTCTAAACTTTAATTTCTAGTCTAGTCGCCGATAAAATTTTGTTCAATTCGAATTTTAATATGAATTCATTTTTGAACAATATTAAAAAACATTTTGATATCCTTCCTGACTACAGGCCTAAATTTGTCAAAGAAAAGATTGCTCCAAAATGTCAAGTTTTGTATTTTCCTATGTCGCCTTTAAATTTTTGTCCTAAAAATGATGAATCTCTTCACATCGTTTGGCCTCATCGATGGTAACTGAATTTTTTTAAAACAAACTGAATTTTTTAAATCTTTTTTTAGGGAGCATGATAAAAATCCTGAAGACTTTTTGGAAGTGATTGTCCGTTTAGTGAGAAAAAAATGTAAATTTAAACTCTCAATGATTGGCGAGCAGTTTACAGATCAGAATACGTATCAGAATATTAAAAATGAAATAAATGATCATGTAGAAAATTGGGGTTTTGTCGAATCAAGAGAAAGTTATTTAAAAATTTTGTCGCAAGCGCATATTTCCGTATCGACAGCGAAACATGAATTTTTGGCATCTCCATTTTCGAATCGGCGCAAAAAGGATGCTTGCCTCTTTGCCCTAATCGTCTCGTCTATCCTGAAATTTATCCTGAAATCTGTCTTTATAATAATTACGACGATTTATTCAATAAACTTGTATTTTATTCAGAAAATTTATGTCAAATTGAATCAATAGTTAAAAATCTGAACATTAATTTTGATCAATTTTCTATTTCATGTTTGATACCTAAATACGTAGAATTGTTTCGATGATATATACATATTTTTTACACAAAATTTTGATTTGTGTGACTGTACAAATTATAAATAGTTTATATACATACTTAAAAAATAAATAATAAAAAGAATGTATTTGACAAGATTTTAACTACGAAGAATGATTTCTTTGAAGAGTCTTTGTGAGCGTTGGTTTTCTTTTGGTCGTTCTCAAATCGCTTTGAGTCGATAAAGGAGAACGAGGTCCGCTGAGGACTTCCAGATAAAATGTCGAACGGTTCTTAAGTCCATGTTGGGGTCGAGGACCTTTTCGTTGCATAAAAGTTCAACTTTATCTTCAGCCAATGAGGAGCTGTCACCGTCTTCTCCCCTATCAGCTGGCGATCCTGATCCTGCCATCGATCCAGTATCAGATCCAAGAACCGACTTATAAACATGTTCCGCCACTTTATGCATCTGTATGAAATCATTCGCTGACAACTTCTCCCTAAAAAATTTAAATTAAAATCTAACATTTTTGAAACAATTTAATTACCGCTTCATATTTTTATTGACAGTATTAGCATGCAAATTGAGGTAAAAAGGAATTTTGGTAAATTTAGGCATATCTTTTTTCACGACGATATTTTCAACCCATTTTGGAACAGTTTCGTGCAAAATGTTCATTTCCGTTTCGCCTCGACTTTCGCCAACAGGTAACCTATACAACGTCCGACCGCCAACTTCACTAAAAATAAAAGATAATTATTGTTTACAAATTGCAGTATACAAAAACAAAAAAAAATTGGGGAAATAAGGTTACCTAAAAATGAGAGGTGTATGAGGAGGCACTTTAAAAAAATCCTTGTTCATAATATCTTTGGAATTTTCATCTTCGGCGACCTTCGCCGTCCACCAATGCTCCAGCAAGGCGTCAAGTAAAAGGCTCCCATAATTAACTAAAATTATTTTAAATAAAACATCAATGCACAAAAGCAGCAACTGTACCTTTTTGATCGTTGACATCGCTTTGAACCAATCCAGCATCTTTCGCAGATACCCATGCAGCAAAACAGTCAGTTTCGTCTTGACCCAAATGGATTGTAAGCATCTAAAAATAAACATAAAATTTTCGACAGTTGGTGAAACATGCTTACCCCAGTTTTAAGGTCGACATTGAACCAAGGAGGGACGTAGACCATTTTAAACCTTTCTTTGATGGCTTCTTCAAAATTTATTTTCCCTAAGTCTTCAACTTTTCTGGCCTAAAATATTTAATGAACTCAAAAAATTTCTAATTTTTTTCTTCAAACCTTTAAAACGTCATAGACAGAAACGTTGCTTTCGGTATCTTGGGTTAAAACATGTCTTTTATCATTTAAAATATGATATTTGACTAACGCAGGACCACCTTTGATTGTCTGCTCAGGTCTAGTTTGAACCGGCTGCCCATTCTCGACTTCTTCATCATTTTCACCGATAATCGAATTCCTCTTCGGTATCGCCTAAAATTTACAATAATTTTTTCCCCTACATTTATAATAATTTACCCAATAGTTAATTGACGATGAACTAGTGGCAACCCAAAGGCCAGAGAAATCTGGTGTGGAAACCATTTTAAGGACAGGTGCAGATTCTTCGCATAAAAGAGTCGATTTGAACGTCCGAAGGTCCGTTATGTAAATTCGTTTATCTCTCCACCAGAAGCAAATTGAGTAAAATTCTCTGAAGCCTAAATTTTTAAATTATTTAAAAAAATCGATACAAATAGCCACATACTAAAAGAGACCAAACTCCTTCTTCATGTATTCGGATTGTCTGAATACATTGTTGTTGACCTAAAGACCAAAGTTTAATCGTACCATCAGAACTCCCAGATAAACATGTGAACCATCTCGATTTATAACTAACGCTTTCACATTATCGGTATGACCTAAAAATTTATAAAATTTAGTTTTTTTCTTCCTTATTTTGTTCCAACGTTACCGATTAATTTCATAAGTTTAGAACACGAACGGGGGTCCCAAACTCTTAAAACTTTTTCTGTACTTCCACTGATAATAACAGTCCCTGATGGATTCATCGCTAGACTGTATATTGAATTTTTACTTCCAGAAATTGAAGATGCTGAACAAAGAATTAGTTAAAATTTTTGATTTGAAGAGATTTACTTGTGACTGTGTTGTTACTGGCGGTAAGGGCAGTTAATGTATTGACATCCCAAAGAAAAATAAGTTTGTCTAAACCAGCGGAAGCGACTTGTTCGATATCTTTAGCGTAAGCTAACGCTCGAACGTAATCTTTATGTGTCCGTAAAGTGGACATGCAGAAACCTTTGTGGGCGTTCCATACTTTAACTGTTGTGTCCGAACTGGCAGAAATTACTAAAATAAAGATTAGATTAGAATTAAGCAATTCCCTGTGGACCCCTCGGGAGTCAGCAGGAAATCTTGGGAAAAAAATCCTTGGAAACGGAGAAAGGAGTACAAAACGTTTTGAATTTATGTTGAGATATTTGTCACATTTAAGAATAATCAGAAAAGTGTACAAGAAACTCCAGCATCACAGGATTTCCCGGAGTTTTCCTCCGTTTTAAGACAGAGAAAACTCATTTTTAAAGGATTTTCAGTACTTTCCCTTGGTTTTTTCTGACAGGGAAACCCCATTTTTCCAGACCTTCAGAACTTTTCCTCGTTTTTTGACAGCAAAACCATATTTTTACGGGATTTTAAGAAGTCTTATAGTAATTAGTCAGAGAAACCGCATCTATACAGGATTTCCATCTTTCCTCGGTTTTTGACAGAAACCGTAATTTTAAAGCATTTCCATAAGTTTTTGGCAGAAAACACCATTTATTTTGGGAGTTTCCATGGTTTTTCGACAGAGAAAGCCCATTTTCACATGATTTTTGGTGGAAAAATAGGGCCTGTCACACATAACACTAGGAATTTTCAAAAACGTGTCTAAGAAACCCAAGAATTGCAGAATTTTCCGGAGTTTTTGACAGAAAAAACTAATTTTTGGAGGATTTTCAGTACTTTCCATTGGTTTTTTGACAGAGAAACACCGTTTTTCCGGGCTTTCAGAACTTTTCCTCGTTTTTTGATAGCAAAATCCTATTTAATCAGGATTTCACATGATTTTTGGTGGAAAAATGGGGCCTGCCATACATTTACACTAAGAATTTTCAAAAACGTGTCTAAGAAACCCAAGAATTGCAGAATTTCCCTCCATTTTTTGACAGAAAAACCACATTTTCCCGGACATTCAGAACTTTTCCTTGTTTTATGACAGCAAAACCCTATTTTATCAGGATATTTATTTTCCAAATTTTAGAGTTTTTAAAAAAATGTACAAGAAACCCCCGAATTCCAGGATTTTTAGGAGTTTTTCTCCATTTTTTTGACAGAAAAATTTAATTTTAAAGGATTTTCAGTACTTTCCCGTCGTTTTTTGATAGAGAAACCCAATTTTCATGACTTTAAGGAGTTTTTTTTTTTACAGCAAAACCCATTTTTGACAGAATTTTCAGAAGTTTTATAGTCCTTAGACAGAGAAACCACATTTAGACAGGATTTTCCATCTTGCCTTGGTTTTTTGACAAAAACAGCATTGTAATGAGTTTTTTGGGGGAAAAACCATTTCTACAAATTTCTGGGAATTTTCACGTTTTTTGGACAGTGAAAACCCATTTTTAGAAAATGAAACCTCATTTTTACTTGATTTTTGGTGGGAAAATGGGGTCCACCACACATTTACACTGATAAAATCAGGGGATCCCTGGAGAGATTATAGTTAACGGATGATCTTACAGTTACGTCCTCCACAACAAAGAACGATATCGTTGACCCAATCGGTGTGATGTTCCATCGACTGTATAAATGGGTCTCGTGATGGTTTTGTATTCCATGTTCTAATAATACTGTCCCTTCCAGCAGAATAAAGTTTTTGAACTTGTGGATCATACTGTAAAGAATTAACTCCTGCTCTATGTTGTTTTTCTGTTTCATCGCGTATAACAAATGAGACCTGAAAGAAATAATTAACTAATATTTCTTAGATAATTAGATTACCTGAACTTTCTTTCTTTCTGTCTGCCCGCCTGATTTGTGAGTAGACATCCTGGAGAACTCTCAATTTTAATTAACTCCCAGCGGCGCCTTCACTACATAATTTTCTATCCCGCGTGAAAATTGAGGGTGTTCACCACTCATCAACGATTTTAACACGAGAAAACAGAAAAAACATGACTTTTTTCTCTTTGATCACTCCACCCGGGATGTACTTAACCTCTGCACAACCGGAAAACGTACTAAGATAACCGATATAGGAAAAACTAAAATTTTTTGTTTCGAAATTTAATTATAAATAAAAAACTATTAATTCAAAATGTAAATAAATAAAATAATTAATAACAAATATGCATGAGAACGTACTTCTCCAAACTAAAAATCTCTTTTCAAATTAAATTTTGTTATTCAACAGACTTGAATTGCCAATGTGACCAATATAACACTAAGTTTCCCCACTGAGTTTTCTGAGAAACTTCTAGGGCGTTTCAAATCTCTACATAATTTGTTAATAAATTCATAAAAGATTTTCTAAAAAATTTATGTTATGAGCACTATTACACCTTTTTGACTCCCCAATTCTGAAAGATTTGGGCAAAACTAAAATTTTTGCAAATAAAAAAATAGTAGGTGGGTATAAATGATTACGCAGAAAATTTATATCAAAGCTAACCCAGTAACATTAATAATAAGCCAAAATTGTCCTGCAATCCTCAATATAAAAAAAAATCCTCCCTAACACCTACGTTGAAGAGTCCTTAATGCCTGAATAATTCTCTTCTTTTAAGTGAGTAAGGGAAGTATAAAGGAGGGGATGAACAAACGAAGGGGGAAGTAAAAGGGAGGAGAAGCATAAAGGAGGAGGAAGTATAACGGAGTGGGAAGAAAAAGAAAGAAAGAAAGAAAATATAAGAAGTACTTGTTTGAAGAGCTTCCAACGAAAACTTCCTTAAAGAGAAGTAAAAATATAGGAGGGGGAAGTATAAAGGAGGAGAAGTACAACAAAGGGGGAAGTAAAAGGGAGGATAAGTATAAAGGAGGGGGAAGTATTTTTTTTTTTTTTTTTTTTTTTTTTTCACTCTTAGCTCTTCTGCCTTTCCCGCAGAGCCTAACTGCCTGAATCAAGTGTAAACTGTCAGCCGTGCCAAGGCTCTACGTCGGCTTCCAATGAAGATAAATACAATGTTAACAATGTTACAATAATGAGGTTTTTCAAATTTAACAATGTTTTGCAATTATCTTAAAACTAGACGTCGGTAAGTTAAGTCTTATTGTTTATTCTTCTTCGTTTCAGCTTCGTTTTCTTCAGGTAGAGGCATACAAAATGGTTTGACAACCGGCCTAGGAGCTTTTGGCAAAGGAGTTACGAAGCAGTCGGAGGGGCTCATCATCGGAAGCGGAGTCAGACATTGAGGGGTTGCCGTCGATTTGTATGGCGTAAACTGAAGGCATCGAGTTCGAAGAGACGAAGGAGTCGCTACTGTATCACCTAAGGTATTTACATAGTTTGTTAATGCAACATTTTTTAAAGGCTATAGTGGGATAAGGGGGGGGGGGGATATTGGGAAAGATTGTATGAGTTCTTGAAATATTGAGGTTTTCCTAAAAAAGGATAGACCCATCTTACCAAAATGGCAGATAGCTCTTTGTGTGTGGTTTTGCTTTCAGGCATTATACTATTGTTCAAAAGATTAACTAGCAAACTTACTTTCATGTTTTTTTAAGTAATGCGCCCAATGAATTTCTTCAAAACTGAATTCTTTTCCACCAGCATAAAGCTAAAAAAAATTGTTTATATAAAATAACGATAAAATAGTTGTTTTACCTCAAATTTAGGGAGGCTTCCTTTGGCTCCAGGATGAGGAGATTTAAAAAGCGTAAGAGGATCCTGATGAATTTCGGCTTTTCGGATTTTAAGAGCTTTTGAACTCGAAGGTGTCGGCCTTCCCGTCGAAATAGGTGTTTCGTCTTCTTCATCCATGCATACTAAACAAAAATGTTATCGCATTTTAAATATTTAAACAACCTTTGAATGAAGGTGTAGAAGGTACAGGAGTGATTGGAGCGACAGATCTGGTTCGACTTTTCATCCCTTGATTCCAAGGGGCTGCTTTCATCTTATTTTCTTTATGTACCGAATCACTGTTTATCATGTTCACACTATGTCCGGAACTTGACCCAAAAAGGTTTTCATTTTCTTCCTAAAAAAAATAAAAGTAGTAGGTACAAAAAGGGGAAAAAAATGTTCATACATTGAAAACTGAAAATTGGGGCCCTTTTTTGTTTGAGGAGTTAGTTGTGAGAGCCAATTTTCCAGGTGCAGTCGACGAATTACGAACTGAAGTAGCTTTTTTCAACTTCCCTAATACTTGACGTTGTCTTTCCGATGTCTCCGCAGAAACTTGCTTTTCTGCACAAGGAAGCTCTCCTTTTACCATTCTCCGACCGACGCTCATTTGAAATTGACTAAAACAAATAATAAGAAAACTTTTCATAGGTTGTTATACCTGTGTGCGTTCTGCAGAGGTTCCATAGGTTGAGCATTATTTGATATTCCAAGCTGATAAACTTGATCAGCACGTTTTATATCCAGATTTCGATCCAAAGCATCCGCCCAGGCTTTATAAAAGAATGAACAGTTGGTCCCTAATCCTTGACCATAAACCATTTGAAACAACTCAATATCATTTTCTTGTGATTCAATCTGAAAATTTCAAAATCATAGGTAAACAGTTGATAAAAACATTTCTAAATAAGGAAGAAAAAGGAAGTCTAAGGAATGGGTCATGTGGTGTAATAGAACTTGTCTTTGAGAAAGCTATAGGATTGAGGAAAGGATCCTTAAGATTGAGGTAAGGATCCTTAGCTCAATCCTAAGGATTGGGGTAAAGATCCTTAAGATTGAGGTAAGGATCCTTAGCTCAATCCTAAGGATTGGGGTAAGATCCTTAGGATTGAGCTAAGGATTGAGGATGGTCTGAATGTTAAAAAGAAAAGCCTCTTACATATTTTATAACAAGTTCGATAAAACGTGGATCTTGCTTATAGTTTTCATTGTCTTTAAGAAGCATAATGGTGTCTTCAAGAAGAGGTAAAAGGTTGCTCTCTCGTCCATGTGGATAACTTTGTTCGATCCAATGGACGTAGTCACATCTTGGTTGAAGCGGATCATCTCCTTCATATGTCATAATTGCCAGCTCATATTGCCTAAAGAATAAAAGAATAAACGTCTAATTTTTTGTGTATTTCCAAGAGGTTAAAATTATAGAAAAAGACCTTACTCTCTTTCTTGGTCAAGTTGTCCTTTGAGGTCGCCATCGATCTGGGCTTGAAGTGCCAGCCCAAGACGGTTCGCTTTCCTTCCTTGCCTCAGTGGCTGAATGTTTTCTTTGCATAAATCCAAAATATCAGCGTCCATCTAAATAAACGAATTAATCATTTTCAAGCTACAAATTCAAACTTACTGTTGAAAAATAATTTATTTAAAAAACACTTAAGGCATAAAAATGACGAGAAAGAAGAGTCACAGTTATCAAAATCAAAAACAAATTTTAAAATCTTTGGGTTATCAATAATGTCCAAAAAAATATAACATGAGGGTAACGGTTTTATTTTCGATTTTTTAGATCATTGAGTTTTCGATTGTTCAATCGATGGGTGGCTGACCTAGTAGTGGTACCTGTGGTTCGAAGAAGGAACGAATTAATAGTTAACGTCAAAACCAAGAGATCGCGCCTCGTGGAGTCTATGCTGTAAAAACCGTGGGTTTCCCTCCAAAAATTCGGTAAAACGCGGTGAAAGCAGGAGGAAACCCACAAAAAGGGTGTCTTTCCATCGAAAAAGTTGTGATTAGTTTTCCTCCACGGGGTGTAGAATATAACCTTTCCTGAGGGTGCTAAAAAAACTTCCTTTTGAGCAAAAAAAAACTTGGAAAACCTCAAAAAAAACGTTCAAAACGTAAAATAATTTCTTTATGAAACGTGCAGTTCCCTAGAGTACCTGAAAATAAAAGTGTTTTCTTACTAAACCATTTTCAATAATTAGGAACTTTCCTTAGAAAAATTTTCCCCATAAGTTTTATATAAAATTAAAGAGGGGAAAAAATAAGAAACAATGCCGTTTGAATTTTTTCCTACGTTGAAAAATGGATTTTTAATGAATTTTTGAAATTTGGCTAGTGATAAGAAATGTCCGATGGGCGGTGCGGGGGACGTGACGTCACCCCTGCCGAGCGTTCTACTGGTTTTGGTTCCTCCCGTGCTTGAAGCAGTGAAGAAACTTAATATTAGTAGTTTTTTTGGACTCTTTATTCAAATAAACATGGTACGCGAAGGATTTGTGATTGCGTCTTCAGATAATTTGCCGTCTTTGTCCGAATTCGCCGTTTTCGAATTTATAAATTGCGTTTACTCCGGGGGCCAAGGGGCAAAAATAGAAAAGTAAGTGCTTCTTTGTTTGAAAGTTTGTTTTTAAAATTTATCCATTAAAATTTAATAGTTACGTTCTTCTCAAAGAAAGTCATGATGTTCCTTAAAGTTTATTTTCATTTTTTTTAAAGAAATAAGGAAAAATTAAACAACTAGGTTAGGTTCAGTTAAGTGTAATAATTTTATGAAGTTATAAAAGAAGTGCCTAGGTTTGAGTTTAGGTATACTTACTTATTTTATACCTTCTTATATCACTTATTACTAAAATGTTAGAACATTGATGTAAGTAAGTAATATTTAAATCATTTCTTGCAAAACATCACGCCTTCTTACATCAAAATGGTCTTCACAACAAAAAAAAACCGATTTGTAAGACAAAGGTTGAGACGTAGTATCCCGTCTTACAGCACTGAACCATTTTTTAGCAGTATTACGATCTTGTGGAACCTTAGAAAATTATAAGTAACAAAATGAAAAATTGACAAGGACAAAATGTACATATTAGGTATTTAATAACAACTTACCGTAATAAACAACTTCTCCGGAGTTGAAATAGTGGTGTTCCGGCACATCGGAACAAAGCAATATTTGTATCTCACCATGGCGTAAAATATAATAATAAATAAAACGTATAAACAATATCCATGGGCGCCAAAAGGAAGGCTTTACATTCCCATGTCATCTATGATTTGGCAGGGGTGACGTCATCACCCCCACTCCCAGAAAAAACTTTCTTATCAATTCGGCAAAAATTCAATTTTCAAAAAATCATTAAAAATCCATTTTTTATCGCAGGAAAAAATTCAAACGGCATTGTTTTTAATATTCTCTCCTCTTTCATTTAGTGCAATAAAAAAAAATGGTCAAGTTACCAAATTAGGAACTTTCCTTAGAAAAATTTTCCCCATAAGTTTTATATAAAATTAAAGAGGGGAAAAAATAAGAAACAATGCCGTTTGAATTTTTTTCCTACGTTGAAAAATGGATTTTTAATGAATTTTTGAAATTTGGCTAGTGATAAGAAATGTCCGATGGGCGGTGCGGGGGACGTGACGTCACCCCTGCCGAGCGTTCTACTGGTTTTGGTTCCTCCCGTGCTTGAAGCAGTGAAGAAACTTAATATTAGTAGTTTTTTGGACTCTTTATTCAAATAAACATGGTACGCGAAGGATTTGTGATTGCGTCTTCAGATAATTTGCCGTCTTTGTCCGAATTCGCCGTTTTCGAATTTATAAATTGCGTTTACTCCGGGGGCCAAGGGGCAAAAATAGAAAAGTAAGTGCTTCTTTGTTTGAAAGTTTGTTTTTAAAATTTATCCATTAAAATTTAATAGTTACGTTCTTCTCAAAGAAAGTCATGATGTTCCTTAAAGTTTATTTCATTTTTTTTTAAAGAAATAAGGAAAAATTAAACAACTAGGTTAGGTTCAGTTAAGTGTAATAATTTTATGAAGTTATAAAAGAAGTGCCTAGGTTTGAGTTTAGGTATACTTACTTATTTTTATACCTTCTTACTTATTACACTTATTACTAAAATGTTAGAACATTGATGTAAGTAAGTAATATTTAAATCATTTCTTGCAAAACATCACGCCTTCTTACATCAAAATGGTCTTCACAACAAAAAAAAAACCGATTTGTAAGACAAAGGTTGAGACGTAGTATCCCGTCTTACAGCACTGAACCATTTTTTAGCAGTATTACGATCTTGTGGAACCTTAGAAAATTATAAGTAACAAAATGAAAAATTGACAAGGACAAAATGTACATATTAGGTATTTAATAACAACTTACCGTAATAAACAACTTCTCCGGAGTTGAAATAGTGGTGTTCCGGCACATCGGAACAAAGCAATATTTGTATCTCACCATGGCGTAAAATATAATAATAAATAAACGTATAAACAATATCCATGGGCGCCAAAAGGAAGGCTTTAATTTCCCTGTCATCTATGATTTGGCAGGGGTGACGTCATCACCCCCACTCCCCAGAAAAAACTTTCTTATCAATTCGGCAAAAATTCAATTTTCAAAAATCATTAAAAATCCATTTTTATCGCAGGAAAAAAATTCAAACGGCATTGTTTTTAATATTCTCTCCTCTTTCATTTAGTGCAATAAAAAAAAAATGGTCAAGTTACCAATTGTAAGTATGAAAAGGCTACATCGTCCGACATTTCGGAAGATTGATGCGGTTTTAATGCCATTCATAGGTACTTTTCTCCAATGTTATGGCCCGGGGGGTCCCTTTGAATAATTTATTTTTGATGCTTTGCGCTTTTTAGAAAGAAAAAAAAAATGACGTGCGTGAAGTTGAGACTTCATGTAAAAGTTTCCTATACTAATTTGAATACTTGTGAAGTGAATATAAATCGCAAACCTAACCTAATTTCGAAGGTCTTTTAACCTTACAAGGAGGAAAGAGGATACGAAATTTCATGAAAGCTAGGATCTAAAAATGTGCGTTGATTATTTTCTCTGTGTGTTTCTGATTCTTGTGTTTCTGCTTGTCTTTCCCTGAGAATCTGTAAAAACTCCGAGTGGTAGAAAATATGAGGGGGGTGCTATACTGACCTTCTCCTAACGGCGATATATTTTAGACCGAGATAAAACTGTCTAGGGTCTCAGGTGTTGAATACAAATGCGTTATGTGGAGGTGATCTCTTGTTTGATATTCACTCCCTCGCTCTTTGAGCATACTTTCCCGCCCATTATTCAATATTCAGACGACGACAAAACTTTTCTTTTCCAACGTTATTTATTCCCATCCCCCACCTTTTAAGCACATACAAAAGAGTAGTGAACTTTCAACAAACAAACGTCTCAAATGTAGGAATAATACTTCAAATTAGAATTCGTTCAATTACGTAACAGATGGATAGATCTAAGACTTTTCCTGGAAGCCTTATAATTAGTAATTAAAACCCATCCCCCACCTTTTAAGCACATACAAAAGAGTAGTGAACTTTCACAAACAAACGTCTCAAATGTAGGAATAATACTTCAAATTAGAATTCGTTCAATTACGTAACAGATGGATAGATCTAAGACTTTCCTGGAAGCCTTATAATTAGTAATTAAAAGTGAATTAGGGATGGAAATCCCTTTTGCTTAAAAGACAGGACTCCTAATTAAAGAAACTTTCCTATAAGACCCCTCCCCCATTCTAATGACCTACTAGCTGTCTTAATTTTATTCCTTCTTTCTCTCAACTTTAGAAAAATCTATTAGGTAACTTTTATTTGATACACCATCGCTCTATTACTATTTATCTGTAGTTCATTTACCAACAGGCATGAAATTTTGAAACAAGATATCCACCCTAAAAAGCTATCCATCATACAAAAGTGTCATTTTCCCCCTAATGAAATCATAAATAAAAAGTCGTCAGTTTATTTTTTGAAGGATTATCCTCAAATGATGATTTAAATTTTTAATTGGTAAGAGCGTTATTTGATTAATGATCTCTAAAATTAAAATTACTAGAAAAAATTACTTTGGAACGGGAAAATTAGAAAAAAGGGATTTAACGGGGAAAAAACTTCAAGTTTGGCAGCCCTTCTTTGGAAAGAAAGAAACAACCCAGGCATTCGCTGTACACCAAAGACTTCTTTTTTTGCTGAGTAGATATTTATAAACAAGTTGCTCCTACTTTGCATCTCCTCTCCTCGTCACCACTTTGAATTGCCTCAAGTGTCCATGCGTGCCAGGAGTAATTCTCTCTTTCACCCCCTTTAGTAGATAGTGAGGCGAGATAAGACAGTGATTTGTCCCAGTCAGCCCTTTTTGTCTATTCCCTCTTTTATCTCAACCTCCTTTCTTCCTTTTCTTAATCTACCATTACTCACACGGATCGATTACTTATTAAATTCGTTTTAAATAGTCATAAATACTAAAATAAAAAGTTTTTTTTATTATTCAATCTCGTCGGAATTAAGTATGTAATTTATGTATGCTAAACAATGAATGTAATTTCCAGTTTTACAACCTCCGCTTTCGGTTTAATGTGTGGACGGGTGCATATTGAATATTCTAGCGTACTTTCCTTTTTTAATGGCAAAAAATTGTCAAATTAAACCTTGAATTTTATGCATTTATTTAAACAATAATATCAAAGTTGAAAACCAATAATGCGATTAGCGTATTTCATTTGGTATTAGGTATAAACAGATCAAACTACGATTTTAAATGGAACGAGGAGTGTTTTTGGCATATAAATTCGGAATTTGATATATAGGAGCTTCAATTAATTCATTAATTAAATGTAAACAATATTAACTTACTCAAAGAGAAGTTATTTTAACACCTTTGACGGACGATTTTTGGAATCGGGACTTCCAGATCCCAATATGAAGAATCAATGTGTCCGACGCGTCTCCAGATTTTTTCCGCGTCTCTTTTCACAGAGTTTTCAAAGAGCGTTTCTATTGTATCTTGAAAATTCCGAAAAATTCGCAAAATACGGAGGAGACCTTAAAACTTTGTGAAGCCGATCTTCACCAAAAGCTTACGGAGAAGACTGGTGGCAGCATTGGACCACCCTGCTAGAGACCCCCCTAAAAAAACCGTTAAGAATAAAGAATTTCGCTTGATTTTGAAGTGATGATATTGGAAAAAGTTTATGGTCAGAGTGAATAGTTATAGTAACAAACCTTGTTTTTTTACTTTTCTTTTCGTTTTGTTCTTTTAGTTCGAGATCAATCTCTCGCGTTCTCACAAGGCCCCCTTCCTTTAACCTTTCTCGGGGTGTTGCTATTAGTCCCTTGGGAAGAGAGCCTATGTTGTTTATCACTCTAGCCAGCCTCCCAGACGTAGAAGTTGACCCTAATGCGCCTCTTTATCTGGCCCAATGATGCTATCAGAAACCCCTATCTTCTATGAAACGCAAATCTAGGTAAAAATGTTATCGATTACGAACCATTAGTTTTTCACAGAAAAAATTCGTGACGAGTTTGACTCGGATGCGAATTGGTATTGAAAAATCTCAATTAGTGCAAAATGCGTTTACGTGACTGGGCAATCGACCCTTTTATATGAAACTCAATCCTTTTCTGACAAAAGCAGTATTTCATTTCTTATCTCCCACACAATGAAATTCCACCCTCTCTATTCATCCTAAGTAATTGTTTCATATCGAATTAACTTTTATTATAGCTTGAAAGTCTCTCTCACTTAAATTAATTAGCCTCGCATGAAGCAAATATGAAAGCGGCTGTTCAAATTAGCAACGAGACCCTAGTTGTTTTTCAATTATTAAAGTCAATAATTACCAAGTTCAAAAAATTTTTTTCCTGCAAACTATGATAAATCATACTAATCAATTTACGAGGAATAATAGACGTTTCATTTATCAGCTATTAGAGAGTTTCAGGGAATCGTAATTTACGACTCACCCAAGGTCATACGACTGAAGCCTCGAGCCGAAATCGTTATACGATCCGACTCAGCTGAGTCGTATACGTGAACGACTCACTTCCCGACTCCGAGTAAACCTAAGGTTATATTTTACGAAGGTTATTTTGTTATCTCGTTTAGTTTCGGGTTTGGAAATCAACTAGTTTCTCTACAGATTGGCTAAAATCGAGGAAGGAAATTGATTCCGTACTTTTTGGATTTTGGAAGTTAAAGTTAACAACTATCAAGGAAGCTATAAGCCCACGCTAAGTGAAAATTGCCGGGAACGTTTTGGGGATAGGTAATTTCTATGTGCTGTTATAGTTAATCAGAAAAACCATGTTATGATTCATAATTTGCTCTGGTGAGAACATTGTGAACTAACTGAGTCGGAACGACTCCCTGATACTGGGTTATAAAGCCTCTACGAGAAGACTTTCCCGTTTTGTGAGTCGTATACGGGAAGGGCAAATTACGATTCACTGAACTCTCTAACGTGGGAAGACGTTTGGAGTGACGTAATCTTCGTCTCAAATCTCCTTCATTCCATCGGTTAGGCTCCAAATTTTTACGTAATAATTTTGACTTGTTTGTTTTTTCGTCTATTTGTATACATACCGAATTTTCAAAAGCATTGGTTTCTTTCTTAAAATTAATTGAAAGAAGAAATTAATCGTTGTTGTCAAAAAAAGATCCTTCCTTACAAATTGATTTTTCAAGTTGACCGGAAAAAATCTGGATTTTTCACTGGGACAAATTAATTTACCTTTTTAAAAAATTAGAAGAAATCTACCTTTTGGTTCCTTTTGCAAGAATATTTTTTATAATTTTTTGCCAAAATTTTCAGCTGAATTTTCGGTTTCATTTCAAAATGAAGTGATTTTTATGGAGCGTAAAACGTTTTTAGGGTTAAAAGAAAAAAAAGTTTAAGGACGAAAAAAGATAAAAAAGAAAAAAGTTTCTCGTCTCAGAAAAGCTCTCCTGATGAATTTCTTATGGGGTTTTACTCAGCTCGATTGAAAAAGCCTTATATTAAAAAAAAGAATAAATAAACACTTGTTTAAATTAATTTTGAAGTATATTTATGTTATTTTAATAAAATAAATAATATTAAATTTAGGACGAGCTTATGCATAATTAGACTTGAAGAGGGTAAAAGTTTTCTCGTATAACCGGAGTCGGTGAGGATTCGTGCTTGGAATGTACGTAACTAAACTACGTGTCTCAAAACTGTTAGCCGGTTGGACTTGTGACCGTTTCAACTTTTAAATAACTTTGATGGAACTTCCTTGTACTTTGGAATTCATTTTAAATTTTCATGTTGTATGGAGGTTATTTAGAGAGATTTCAAGTTTCCACTGTTCCACGCATTTACTGCCTGAAAGATTTCTTGAAACTTAAAAGTTACTTCCGTTTTATGTTGCATAGAGCGGCTTAGCCGTAGCCAATGATGTACTCGGAGGTTTAATCTGGCTGAAATGCACAGCTGATAGTGAGCCTGGCTTATTAGACCTGCCGTGTTAATGTGGCTGAAACCAGGCTTCATATTTTTGGAGAAGAAATAAGAGGTTGGAAAATGTCCTGCTGTTACTTATAACGGATTTATATTTTTAACGGAGAGATAAAGTATTCCAATGTTGAGCTCAATCGATAAAGAATCTTGTTTGCAAAAGGTGTGGTAGACTCTCCGAGATTGGTCGGGTGGGAAAGCGGGGAAACAATTATAGGCGGAAGAAAAGCTCGGGGATGAAGCGTTAGAATAGGTGGGTTGGAGAGTCTAATATACATTAGAGTGGATGGTGTCTGGATGTAAAAAGCTCCCGAGGGCGATGTTTACTTTGTAAAGAGGGGCCGAGTCGTAATTCAAACCTGAGGCCTCGGCCATCCTATTACCCACGGAAAAGTCTCGCCTATTCTCCCGCACTTCTTCAAAATGGCCCCTTTGCGTTTTCAACAACGAGAACATCAAGTTCATATCTCAATTTTTAGCTCTCAAAGTTTATTGGTAATTTTCGGTCACCTAATATGTATTTAATAACTACATTATTTAGGTATATTTGCGTAGCACTTGAATCAGAGTTTTGCATCTATGTATAACTAAATTAGAAATTTCCATTAGGATGGTAATTTGACATTTATTGCACGTGAAAACATGAATATTCCCCTAATAGAACGCTCTAGTTAACGAGAGAAATGGGGAAACCAGGTATGGCATTTTAGTTTCCCTTCAAACATAACTTAAGAATTTAAATTTACAAACCCAGTGTCTTTCTGAACAGTCCTTTGGAGCTGGGTGCATAAGATGGTCTAAGAAATAAAAGTTATGAGCTGGGCCACTCCTACATTCGTAAGAACAAGAATTGAAGAAGAAAAGAATGACGTTAAAATTTATCTTTTTCTTGATACAACCCTGCAGAGTTCACATCCCTGCTTGTCCAACCTTCGGTCGACCAGGACAAAGCGGTTCTTTCCGTTGGTAGCTACGATTTCCATGACCTTGCCGACTCACACGATCTTCGATCGTGCCACTGCGTTGACCGAGTAACACGTCCGTCAACTATTGACATCTCCATCGTCCCTCACAAAAGCTTGAACGCCACCGGCAACGTCGTCTAATGTTTGCCCATGAAATGTAGGAAACCTCACCATCACTGCTTATATTCTTTAAAATGAATATTCTTTGTGTTTTAGAAGAATGGGCCTTTTAGGGGCTAAAATGAGTGTGTCCGGTAGCCACAGCGAGTGAGGGCAATTAAACCGGACTTTACTCACGGTAATCAACTTATGTAAAGCGCGCTCTGTCCCCCATTCCATTTTCGGGGTCCAAACTTAGCGTTAACTCTTTGTTTGATCAAGTTAAAGCGGACGGAAAAGAGGCTCTTAACCACCCACTCTAAACCGATTTTCAAAACCTCCCATTTGTTCTTCAGAAAAATTTAAAAAATTCACTAAACATGTGAGGAGCGCTCATCTCGGAAGTTTCGCCCATAAACTTGAGAGAAAGGGGAGATAAGTTAGAGATATTGAAGCGAATAATATGATTTAATGAACCATGTACCTATGATTCACAATTTACATAATGAAAACATGTCATCATTACAATCAGATTTGATTGAGTCACGAATTTTGGTTAAAAGGGCCTTTCAAAATCGATACGTAAACGCTTGTCAAGAAAATTTCGTTGATTGCAAACTCGTCAGCCATTCTAAAATATGCTTTTGAACAGTTCGCTCGGTTCGTTTCCCTTTTCATACAATGAAAAAGGACATCGTATCTCGTCAGTTTTACTATTCTATTCACTCTCTCTAAATTTAATTTTTGTTTTTAAATTTCTGAGCGAGGCCGTACCGAACGAGTTTTGTTCTCAGGCGAGCGAAAATATTATTTACAGAATGATGGATGTCATACTATGGAGTGTTTTTTCATTTTCGGCGAGCTACTCGTTATTTCGGTTGTGCTCAAAGGTTTCTGATTACGGAAACCTGGTGAACCTGTGTAAATGTTTGACGACTAGAAATAAACCAACAATATACAATAATTTTCTATTTTTACTTCTAATTGTCACCATCATATCCAAAATTGCTTTGAATTTTATGAGAAATCGAAATATTTGTTCCATCCCGAATCTCTTCTCAAGATTTTATTTGTTTGGAATTATTTACAATTTGTTAATACCTATTCATGGGATTAAACAAAACATAAGTTTAAATTTAAATAAATTAAAAAATATTCGCTTTTACCCTTCATATTTAATACCAGGAATCGTTGATTCACAAATTAAAAAGTATTGTCAATTATATTTTATTAGTCAAAAAATCAATCATTTTTTTTCAACTCAAATAGTCGGATTTGTTATTTCATCTTTGTTATTTCTACTCCATTCTTTATATACTTTATTTAATAAGTTCCAATTACCTTTGAGATTTATATTGCTTTTGGAGGTCATCAATTTGTTATTTTACGTAACCCTTTTACTTAACATCATCATTCCTTGTTCTTCGATCGAACTTGAAGTAAAAAAAAATTAAATTCCTATTTTCTAAAGCTTTATTTCAGGCCAAAAAATGGATAAATTTAATATATTTGGCCGTCATGGAAGAATCGACGGGGGTGATGGCTAAAAGGAATCAAGTAAAAGTTTTTCGGGCTTAAAAAAGCATTTCTTTCTCAGCCGGAGGGTTTTTCGCGATCAATCGTTCTCTGGCGCTTTCCGTAAGTATTTTATTGAGTTAAAATACGCAATATTGTCCTCTGAAAATAGCCGGCCATAAGAAATAATATAATCTTTATGTAAATAGTCATGTAATCGTTTTCAATCCTCCCCTTGGCGGAGATGTTTGAGATAGTTCCTATTCCAGCTCCATACCAGTTTTAACTTCCTTAAAGAAGTTATTGTGATACCCTCCACGTCGGGTTTTTGGGGAAGAGTCTTCCAGACCCCGGAGGGTCAAATCGAATATCTTTACCGATCTCAACTTTGTCTGTGGTTCCGGCCGGCCGTCCGGCCATAGCATTTTTATCCGGAACACTTTACGGCTACAGTTTTCAACCGATTTTCACCAAATTTTCACACAAATTCTTTAGCCGGTGAACAAGAATGTAACCAGGGCGATTTTTGAATTCCGAAAAAATGGCGGAGAATTGTCTGTTTGAAATTTTAAAAAATTCGCTGCGGCCGAACCGTTGGTCCGATTTTCACCAATTACTCCTTATATTTTTAAAGAATTTTTGTGTAAAAAACTGCCACTTTTAATATTATTTTTTTTTGTAGGGAGAAATTTCATACTTCTACCCATTACGAGAGGCACATCCCTAGGCCAAAGACCCATTATTTCTACCTTGACACTTAAAAAATTTTCAAAAAAAGAACTTAAAAATTTTTCAAAAAAAAAAAAAAAAAAAAACGCAAATTTAAAAAGAAAACCCGGAAAATTTTTCAAAAAAAAAAACTCGGAAAACTGTTAAAAAAACTTCCCCCTCCGTTATAATTCCCCTCCTGTATACTTCTACCTAATACTTCCCCTCCTTTATACTTCCCCTCCCATATACTTCCCTTTCCGTTGTACGTCCCCTCCGATATACTTCCCCTCCTACATTGTTACTTCTCTTTAAGGAAGTTTTCGTTGGAAGCTCTTCAAACTAGTACTTTTTTAGGTCGTTGCAGCTGTTTCGACAACGATCTTCGCTTTGGTTCAATTCCGAAGGGACTGGGACACAAAAACATTCACCCACATATTAATCTAATTTGTACCTAATTCTCGAAAAAAGAAAAATGTCAATGTGATTTACAGGTTCGAATAAACATGTTTTCATCGTGGTTTTGTCCAGTTTGGTTTTATAGTCCACTTGATTCACCCCTTCCAGTCCACACTATTGGTTTAACTACGATTTCCAATTAGGTCGAGGGTGGAAAAGCGTTATTTAACTCTATCTGACGGAATGATTCATAGGAAAAGCGATTCGTGTATTTGGTTTTGGATGAAATAGTGGCCGAAAATCGAATTTCAGTTATGATCTTTGCTATGCTTATTACATACATTATGCTTCATCAATTCATCATTTATTTCGAATATCAGCCATATCGTGCAACTTCGATGATGGAAAATTGATAAAAAATTATAATTTAATGTTTTATTTTATTATTGAAAAACAACGTTAGAAGAACGTAACCGAGATTTAGGAAAGTCACGTCTTTAATTCAAGCCGGATAAATGACAATAACCCTTCTCATAGGCGAAGAGGCTCTTCTGGGAGATACCGCAAATGAAACTTTATGAAGTAACTTTCAAAGTTAAATTTGAAACAACCCGCTTGAAATCTTGAACGTCTATAGCCACTTATGGCTCCGTTGATTAATCATGAGAGAGAATAGCGATCTTAATTTAGGAAAAAAAGGTTTTTTCGGAAAAGCCGGTCAGTTTTATAAACTTTTTATTTCTAAATCTATATCGAAAGTCCCTTGAGAGAATGGTAAAAAGCTCATGGCGGAACGTTGAGAATAATTAATTTTTTTTTGTACTCTCCACGACATCGCAAAACTCATGCTGGGAGTTTATAGCACCCGAGAGGCGAAAAAAACGTCGTTAATTAACACCTCCGTCCTCCAGTTAATAAATACAGTGAGGGATTCAAAAGACTTTTTATTTTTATTCTTTTTCAAGCCTAAAAAAATTTCTTTCATTATCAACTCAAATAATCAAAGGCTCTTGAAAAGTAGAAACGATCATGGTTTGAGAGTGCGGAGTTTGTTTTTTAAAAAAATGATGAAAGTGGTTGAGAAGAAGGGCCTTTTTCCTCACTTTTGATGTGCCCATTTTCCATACCCTCAAACCACACGCCGGGGAAATTAGATTGGAAGGGCTTATCCGGAGCAAGCAGGCACAATCCAAGGATAAAAAGCATTGAAAGTCAAATAGGAATGAGCATATGGCTTCCCCAGGTCCCAGTATATTGAAGGGTGGGCCACTTTCCGTAAACGTTTATTTCTCACAGTTGGTAAAATCTTCCCGGACTCGCAGTTCTTCCCCCTAATTTTCCATCACCTCGAATACATCTGTACGAACAAAATATCCTAAGATCGCATAAAAAAATACCCTTTTGATCAGTCCCCATTGTTAACTTTCCGCCTCTTCTCCTCTTTTCCTCTTTACGATTCGAATGAGGGTAATAAAGAGAGTGGAAATAAAGAGAGAGCTTCAGGAAAATGGGATTGAAGCTTAGGACGTTTTGTTCGCTTCAACTACAATGGTCTCTTTGCTTTAAAAAAAAATTAATAATGTTTTATCAAGTAAGCAATTTAATTAAAAATAAAATAAATTTAAAACAGAAAAAAGGTTATACGCGCGTATTTTCTAATTTGGGGGGGCATTTATTTACCAACCTAAAATACCCCTTGTGTTTTATAATGCTCACATAATCAAACTTTATGTTCAGAGGTAAATAGACGTAATAATGTTTATTTACTGCTCAAAAGTTTAATATTATTTAAAAAACAGTTGAATCACAATTACAAATTCCTTAAAGGAATATGGTTTAAACAGATTTCGAGTCGATTTTCCTTCATGAGGGTCTTTTATTGTATTTGCAGACATAAAAGAAGAGAGGTCGGTACCTACAAAGGAAAAAGAATAAATTAAACGAATGTCTTTTCTGAGGGTGATTTAATTCGTTTTAAATTTCGAAAAAGAGGTTCTTTAATCTGAATTGGATTTAACAATTCCCAACTTTTTTGTTCTAAAAATGTATCGTTCATCGTTGAGGGAAAAAATATTCAACCGTTATCGCCTCCGGAAGCGTTTGGAATCCGCTAAAGTTTGACTAGTGTGAACAACGTGTTTGGGGTTTTTCTGTAAGCCTGAAAGGTGAATACATAGAATTCTTATGAAATATGATGGAGGAAAAAACGAAAGCCCTTATTATTCGTAAAGGCGACAAAAAGCTTTTAGTTTGCATTTAATTTGCATTTTAATTGTCTTCACGCTTCTATTTAGCTCTCTATTTTATTATACGGAAACTAGAAACGAATTATTTTAGTCTCTTAAGCTCTTAACTACACTTCTAAAAGGTTTCTTGAATATTTTCGAGTTGACATCCAAGTTTAGTGAAACATCCGATATGAAGGGTTATGTTAGGAACAGGTGGGGTGGTCAATACATTCGCGTACTTTGTATTCCGAAAAGGGGGAACCTTCAAGCACCAACCACATTCCTAATATGCTCCTCACGCGGAATATTAAAGCAGTCTAAGCGCGTCTTGTCCTACATCTTGATTTTTCCAGGGGTTTTTCCTTTATTATAAGAGAAAACCGTGATTCGTTTTTTTACCTTTCTTTCCTTTTTGCTCTCTAGGGATCACCGATACTGTATAATTTGGTCTTGCAGGGCTACCAACATCATGCAGAAAGTTTCGGGGTATACAGCGAATTTCTAGGAGTCACAGAAAACGTCAAAATTGGACGTCTGCATAAATATCAAGAAAATAGTCTGAATCCCAAATGTTTTATTTTTTTAAATTCAAATGAACAGATAAGAAAATTATAACTTTTGGATATATTCCATAGTCTGCAAAACTCGAAAGCGTAAATAATGCTGCGGCGGTGAGAGAGAAGCGAGGAGAAAAAACCACGTTACACTATCTTGCTAATAAAAACGTACTCTCTCTCTCCCCTTTTCGCCTCCGCCCGGTTATTGCTCAGTTATATATTTTAGAGCCAGCACGACCCAACGGTATTGCGTGAGTTTTATATACATACATATTATAAATTTTTTTAAACGCTAAAAAAATGGAAAAGCTTTTATCTTTTAAGTCATTTAAAAAAATCTACCTAATAGATTTTAGAAATACGTTTATTTAATTTTTTTTAAATAAATCAACTGAATCTTTTTTATTTATATTTACAGAAGACGATTTAACACATGCGGTGTGCAAGTTGTTTAAAATATTGCACTGATAAAAAAAGAAAAAAGTCTGAAAAGCTTTTCACTTTGAAGTTCGTAAGCTGGCGAGGACGTTTTTCTTTTAGCTTTTAAAAAATGTCATAAAAAACGTAACATATACAATTTCTCATTGTACCTTTTAGCGAACTTTTTTAGTGTAAAGTCTCAGGTACCTTTGTAAATGGCGACGCGCTGGGAGAGGTAGGGTGGGAAAGTTCTAAGGTTGTTGCTTTTCTCTCGCTTTTATTCTAATACTCAACAAGTTGCTAGCGTCAACCACTCCAGTCTTCTTTCTCCGAAGGGAAGCCCCTCCGGTAAACTGACTTTGAAAAGAAGGCAAAAACGCTTTTAAAACTTTAGGTGGATATGAAGAAGAGAAAATAGGAATCCCTCATGTGAAATTATTGGTTTCCGAGACGATTTTATTTTTTGACAAAACGAATCTCTCTTTTTCTCTCTAAGAAAAATATAGGCTTTTATCGAGTGAACGAGATAAACGAGGTGGCTTCTTTAAAAATAGCTCAGTTGTCGGCGAACCCCCTTTTAAATGTGCGATCTCAGCTTTTATACTTAACAGAGCACGAGCTTCATAACAGAAAGGTAAAATAAGCAATTTCTCAGAAAAATCCACAAATAATTACCTTCGGAGTTTCCTACTTTTTTAAGCTCTTCGGAGAGATATATAAAATTACGCTCCCCTAATTTTGTTATATAAAGTTTTCCTTATTTGGTTTGAAAGATGGAATAAGGTTTCTTTTAAAAGTATTGACATTATATAAACTCTTATAACAACGGAAAACCTAAATCCAATTTAATGGAATGCAGTTACGAAACTGCGTGCATCCTTGAATTATAATTAATTTAATAAAAAATTATAAGTTTATTTTATGTAAGCGGGGTCTGAAGGGTTTTCACAGAGGCCTAATTTGTTCTGGAGATGGCTGGGTCTACACCGAAGGTTCCCATTTGGCGTTGGTGTCAAAATGACTTAACGCTCACGTTGAATTCGTCCCAGGTTGAGTTTACAAGTCGGCCGGAGGATTAGCGCGAGTTTAATCCTCGACGGGGAGTTGTCGGGATTTATACCTACGCTTTTCCCAGGTTCAAACTATCCCCCGGACGAAATCCCTTCGGAATCCTAACTATTGTAGCTGTCACCCTATAAATTCAGACCCCGAAAAACTGGATTAATTCGTTTTAAACAACAAATTTCCCTCTCAAACGACGTGAAATTAATGCTCCGATAATTTCGACTAAAAGTTTTCCCCCTCGCTCAACTTTTTTTATAAAGAAAATATTATTATAAAACATCATTAAGTCGATTAAAGGGGGCGTAAAATTTTCAACAACTTGTAATCTGATAAAACAACGATTTGTTAAAACAGAAGAAAATAAAGTTTTCTTTTTAATCATAATCTTCGGACAGAAAATCTTTCACAGAATTTTATAGAAAGAAAATCGTTTTGTTTCCTTTTGATCCTGATTTTTCCTTTGAAAAATTTTCACTAGTTAAGATTTCTTGAATTCGTCCTAGGAAGATACTTAGAAGGTAACGCTAATGTCAGGAAATGATAATAGAAACATCAGTGAATATCATTTCGCTATTACAGACATCAAACGACATACGATTGCGGAATTTTTAACAATTCTCTTTAGATTATCAAGATTTATGTGTATTTTTACCATAAATTGCTCATAATTTGGTCAATTTTGTTCAAAATATCAAAAGGTGTCATAAAAGACTCAACTTTCAAATTAACATGTATGGAGTGAGAGAGAAAAAAAATTACTTATACTAACGTGTAACTTTTTTTTATTCCCTCCCGAAAATTTCCCAGAAGGTCGAGTTATGGAAAGTAAGATCGTAGAATATATTCCGGGAGATGTAGGGCATGGTTCCAATTCGTTGTCTTGTCGCCTGGAGGTGGGGGCCCCCTTCCCGCCTACTCCGATATTACCTCGGGCCTCGTGGGGAGAGAGAGAGAGAAAAAAAAAATCCTTTAACAGGTCGACAGGTGTTATTGAATTTGTTGCTTTCCAAATGTCGCTTTACTTCCGATTTCCCAACTGAATTATTAATTCGGTTCTCCCCCTCAAATTCGCTTTTCGTTCGCCCCGAGAGGAGCCGACATTCTGCCTTCAAACTAAATTTTAATCCATACCTCATTCATTCGATGATAAAAAGAAAAACAGGTTCAAATCAAGCGTTAAATCTCGATGATTATAATATTAAAGAGATTTTTGCTTCATTTAATTTTTTCTTAATCAAAGAAAATCGCTAATCAAACAAAATTTAAATTTGCGGTTTAATAATGAACCAACCAAGTTTTGAAAGGGCCCTCTTAGAAATGAGACGAAAGTGAATCATTCTACCGCAAGTCGTAAAACATTCCTGAATTCCTTAGTTCAGAGTTCAAAAGGGGTTCAAAGGAACTTGAGTTAGCCAACCAATAATAGTAGCTTTTCTAGTTAACTTTGAGAATATTTTAGTAGATAAAATGCAATTTCTGGTAATATTTTCGTGAAAATTTAAAATATCAAGAGATGAATCGCGTTATCAGTCTGAATTCGTAATAATAACTGTTGATATGTCATGAAATTTTTTTTTCTTTCTCTTAAACGACAGAATAAATCTCTTCAGGTCTCACGGTAAATCCTGATAAAGAGTTGGGGTCACACGTGACTAGAGGTTCAATGTCTTTTGTTTTACCAAAAGACAGATTGCGCCCTTCTTTGCAGCTCCTCTTGAATCCCTCCTGCTCTCAAGAAAGTACCCTCAAATTATTTTTTATTACGATTGTTTATATTTTATAAAAATTCAATTTACTTTTTGAGGTTTTACATTTCGAAATGTTTTCAACGAGAAGATTTTATCAGAGAATTTTTTTTTTTTCACAATTGCCTACCATTAGGTTAAAGGGCCAATATATATTCTACCCTCCTCATCGCCCTACAAACCCCTTTTAGACAGGATTTTACGAATTTTCCGCAACCTCCCTCCATGTGGGGGCAAGCGTTCACAATTTTTTTTCACCCACTCCTTCTCTATCTGATATATGAGGGCGTTATAGTGGAAAATTATATTCTAGGGGTGGGATCGATTACTGAGAAAAAGGGAGGAGTAGAAGGAATGAAATACATCGCTTTTTATAAAAATAGCGTAGAATTTGTTAAAAAATTCTCAAATCCAGCTTTAGATAATAACCTCTTTAATTACTTCAGGAGCAAAAAAAAATTTTTTAACTGTAATATAAATCTGCGGGATGAGCTAAGAGCCACCTACCTAGATTTCCTTTTCATTAACAGCGCTTGGATTAACTCTTTTATTAGAATCCCAAATTATAACATTTTATAACCTCCTCGTCTACCCACGTACAAGTGCCTACTTTAAAAATACTAATCAACTTAAGACCTAACATTTTTTTAATAAGGGAAAATTAGCGAATTTTTCTGCCTACTGAAATAAGGAAGTATAGATAAAACTCAAACATTTTCTAAATTCTTTTCTAAATAAAGTATGTAGAATAGAAAATATTAAAACAGAAAAATATCTTTTTTTTTTGATGTGACTTTTTTATCACCTTTATTTTTATGCATGCAGAGAAGTCGGGAAAATATTAACCGCATTCATATTATTTTAAATTAATCCGGCCCGTAATCCCAATTCTAATCATTTACAAGGGCTAAAACGGTACGAGTTTTCTGCAATGTTTGTCTAATTAAATAAGATTATATCTGGGTTTTAATTACATGGCCGTTTGGATTAATCGGCCGAAAAAATAACCAAAAGCCTCTCTTGTTATTTCGTTTTAATTAAATTTATTTATTTTTTTCGCATTTACATCCTGATAAATAATTCAAATCACATCTTAATTTAAATTTTATCGATAAGCTTTTTTGTAGGGGTTGGGTCCTGATAATATAAATGGTTTGTCTAGACTCTAGAGTGCACCAGACGTTTATTTCCAAAATTTTTGACCTGACAAAAAATAATTTAAGCCCCCCCCCCCAAAATTTTGCGGCGAATCGATTTGGCTTTTTTTAGACTCTGAACCCCTCGTTTTGTCACCAAGGTGGGGGAACGATCCCCACTCATTTCTTCCTTCGTCCTTAGGCGCAAAGAATGAGGCGGTTTTCATTGAAATGGAAGAAGATTAAAAAGAACATTTATATACTTGTTCACGTGGGTGCATTAACATGTATAGCGTTAAGTCTTATTTCATTAGGGCTATCTAGAGGTAGTTGCCGAGTTCCCTAATCTTATCTCTAATTAGATAGGTAAAGACTGAAAGGTCGAGAAGGGAGAGAAAATGGCCTCTTTCCCCTAATTGGGGGCTCTTATCCTAGCCAGATATGAGGTTTGTTTTAAAATTCTTAATGGCTTCTAATATTCTTAATGTGTTCGAAAGCTAAACTATGATTTATATAGAAAACTATATAAATAACAATGAGTTCTAAGGGTAAAGCGAGATGAGGTATTATTTCCATTAGGAGTTGCGAATGGTAATAGGTTACGGATGTTAATGCGGGAGGCACTTTAACGTCTCGGTGACGCCCAGCTAAATGAATCCAGCGCTGAAACTCCAGAGGTAGGTATCCGTTCTGAACGAATATATTAAACGTAGGCGAGTTTTAGTTAGGTAATTGTTTCTTAATTAAAATTTAAAACTTTATTATTCCTTAACTGTTCGCATATTTAATTGACCTTTATATCAATTTTACCTTTCTGAAAGAGAAGTTGATTGTCTAGAAAAATTTAGGATGTTCACGCCTGTACCGTGTGGCATGGGCGAAGACATTTTTCTAGCTTGTTTTCTATAGTAGCAATGAAAATATTGAATTCCCCTGCTTTGAGGGAGATCCCATGGGTGCCAACTTAGGACCAGTACTTTTTTCTTTTAGTTATGTATTTGAAATTAAGATTTTTTTGGAAAATTGGAACATTTCCGTGTCAATAAATTTGCGCATCCTTTTGGCCTTGCGGCCATTTTTTTTTCGACATTATCTTTTTTGTTGATAACTTCGGGTATTTAAAACAGTGAGATTCGTTCGAGTTATTTATTGTTGTTAGAAGTCAAGGAGGGTCTACACCTCGTTATCAGTTTTTAAACTTCGCCCTCTTTTGATACCCTGGAGAGTCCGGAAGATTTATAGACCCGAACCGAGTTTATCTAATAATACTACCTATTAAAGACCTAATAAAATCTTTTTTCCCCACCATTTTTTTTTCTTTTCTCGCTCCGCTTTCTGAAGTTCTTTTGTTTAATCCAAACTTTTAACAGAAACTTTTTTTTCTCCATTTAAAATACGACGTTTTGAATGATTTTTCATCAGTCCATATTTATTTGAAAAAAAAAAAAAATGGAACAGGATAAACAAATTAAAAGGTTTCGAACAACAAAGTTTATGAAGTTCTGGTCCGTTCCACATTCAATTTCGAGAAATGATAAAATCCACCCACATCTCCCAGAAGGTCGAAAACATTTTTTTCTCTCTCTCTTTTATTAGGGCAAATACTAAACAGAACCATACATACTAGTACAGAATTGTTCAAATTCTAGAGCAGAGATAAACAATTTATTAAAATTTTGTTATTGATTATTTTTTAAATTAATATTTATAATTAAAATTAGTATTTCAATGAGTATACATAAACAATATATTGATTAGTTGTATATATTATTCATCAATTATCACATCTGTATTGCAAGAACAATATAATATTTACATTTTAATTTTTATTGCGAGTGTATTCCGCAAGGGGGGAAACAATTCATATATTATATATTAATTTCATATAAGTAACCAATAATGAAGGAAGAATGACCGTGATAACGTGTATCTCACGACGCGCTTCGGCTTAAAAAGCCTCACCAGGTGAGCTATTCCCTCTATCAACATCATTTCTATCTTTTCACTGTGCCTCTTTCTCCGAGAGACTTAGAGGATACAGCGGGAAGCCGGAAACTCTAGTCTCCTGAAGCTCACCGATGTTACAGTTCTCCTCACAATTCTCTCTTAGCATTGGTTAATTATATGATAGTAATATTCACCCCCCTTGCGGAATACATACGCAATAAAAATGAAAATGCAAATGTAGAGTACTGCCATGATAGCAATCCTGTCATAAAAATTAAAAGACCAATAATGAGGTGAGTGGCTCTATCTCTTGGAGAACTGTGGCGGCTGTGAGCTTCAGGGAGACGAGAGTTTCCGGCTTCCCGCTTTATCCACTAAGACTCTCTGAGATAGAGGCACAGTGAGAAAAATGATTGTGATAGAGGGAATAGCTCACTTGACGAGACATTTCAAGCCGAAACGCATCGTGAGATACCCTTTATTTTTTCCTCCATTATTGGTTAATTATAATATTAATTAATGATTCCTGTAGATTTTTTACTTCCTCGAAGCAAACCTACAATGTCTGGTTTTGGGAGAGGGATTTTTAGACACCATCTGATTAGCCGCCCGGAGATCGCCGCATTTTTCTAAAACGCTTCACAGACGCAATTTCCATTCAATTTTTAATTTACGATTTTCCCTTTCGTAGTTATCTTAAAAATATCGAGAGCGTTTTTTTTATGTTCAATAATAGCGGAGTTTTGGCTGCCCAACGTTTTTTTTTAACGCCCTGCGGCAGTACATTGGTCGATATAGACAACTAGTCAAACCCAGGGTCTGGATGTGGGTACCTGGAGGGTATTGCAATAACTTTCCTTTGTGAAAGTTTCAATCCGAATCCCTAACAAAATGATTAAACCACTCAATAAGAGAACATATTATTAGGTAGTTGAAAACAAAACAATATGTGAAAAGTTGAAAGGGGTAAACGTAATTTCTACGATTTCCCGTCTGTAACCGAACCTTTCAAAAGTTAGTTTTCGAGGGCAATTATAAACTTAAATCATTCTCGGAAATGGTTTCGCTTTTCCCTTAAATAACTTTGAAATCCGTCAAATTTTTTTTAGTTCTTTGGATTAACATCAATTTATAATCATGATTGAAGCTGGCCGGAGCATGGTTTTGTGGATTTCCCAGAAGGAAATGGGTGAAAAAATTTTTTTCGCTAAAGATGAATGAATGTTCAAACTGGAATTGGGGCCCTGCCTTATCTAAGAAGAAGTTTAAGTCAAAAGAATTTTAAGACTACAAGAAATTTTAAAATTAAACCTACTAAAAATTAACTACTTTTTAAAAAAAAAATCGATCGGAAATTTTGATTGAATAAAATAAAAATATTAATAATTTAGGATCGACGTAGACGCATGCGTTGCGGACGTTTCAACCGAGAAGAGAACTCGTACGACTCAGTTCTTCCCCAACCAACAAACCATTCGCTGTGCTACAGTGTTAATTTTAAACATGTTCATACACACGTATTTCTTCTTGCATATAATTTAGGTAAGAATTTTTGTTTATTAATTATCTACGTGTAAATATTATTTTCAATTAAAATAAAAAATAAGTAAATCCTTTTTGACGATACAAAAATTTTATTGAGTGCAACAAAATTTTAAAACATTTCCTTGTTTTTAGGAAGATTTTTTAAAAATTTAGTTTCATTTTATTTTATTTTTAATCCAACACGGTTTTTTCCTGTGCTATCTGGTTGATAGATGTCTCTGGATGTAGATTTTAAGTGGTGTAACAACTGTTAATTGAAATGTGACGTCTCGACGGACGGTCTACTTATGCTTTTGCTTGGAGTTTCCGCATTAGGAGTGTTATTTATTTTATTTTTGAACATTAATCTATCTGTCTTTTGTTTCTTTTCAAAGAGAAGATGTTTTTATATTCTCCATGTTCGGTTTTTGGGAGTTGGTTTTTCTTTTAAGTAAAATTTATAGAAACAAAAACAATTTTTTAAATATAAAATAAAATTTATGGAAACAATAACAATATTTTTTCTTGAAATATTTTTTGAAAAAAATCCAAGCCTTAATCAACTATCATGGATATGCGAAGGAATGCACTTTATTAAATACCTGATGTAGATGAAACGGATTATAAAGTATTGTGTGATCTTAGCGAGAAATATAAAAACTCTGATCTTTTTACCTTAATAATTAATTTCTTAAAAAAGTTGTTATTAGGTAAAAAGTTTTAAAAAGTCCTTTGCGTAAGTTTCCATCGGGGCCAGCTGTACTTTTCGCCTGCATTTCATTTTTTGTACATACATTTTTTCAAACTCTCATTAAAAAGAGATCTGTAATCCATTACCGGACATTAATATTCGAGTGAGTGACACTAATCTGGATTCCGATTAGGTATAAATTTTAATTAAAAAAAATGAGAGTCATAATTGTTTATGATGGATAAAAACATTTAAATCTACCTACATAATTGTTATTTTATCTGATTTTATAAAAAAAATAAGTTCCTGTATAATAATTTTTTTTGTCTTGAATTGAAGAGTCGGCACTTTCTACACAGGAAATAGATTTTTATTCCGTATAGCCTCTGTATGAAAAATGAACGTGATTTTAAAACTAAATAAAATATCGGCTTCAATCAAAGATAAAAGGATGTGCAAAGAAATGCATTTAATTAATAATATTACCCCCCCCCCTTGAATTTGAACTAATTGTGGACAATGAAGGTCATTGTGTCTTAATAGTAGAACTCGGGGAGTTGATGGGGCTGATGAATCAAAAAGTTGGTGGTTGGAGAATAAAATTTCCTGTAGAGACAATCCCAAACCTACGCCCACCCCACAATCACCACCATCACCGCGAATCCTTTCGAGTAAACGACGCCGTTTTCGAAGACAAGAGGCGAAAACCTTTTGTTCCAAACTGTAACATGCTAATCCGCCTTCTCCGGGTCCTATTTTGAATGTTGAATCCCAAGGATTTAGGATTATAAGCTTGATGATCTACAAGCATGTGAATTTAATATGACAGTTTGAATAAACAAACTGTGCTCGTCTTTTAGGCGTTTAATGGCCTAAACAGTTGTGCTCCATATGTACAAATAAAGTAAACATTGGTTAAAAATATTAGAAAATCACAAATGTTAAAAAATTAAGTACGCTGTGTATCCAGGTTACCATCATATCGGTAAATCCCTTAAAAGGGTTTAAAATCTCAAGAATAAAGCTTCAACTAAGAAAGCATGGAAAGTAAGGATAAAATGTAAAACAGGTAATAATCCTCTTCGAGCAGCTCAGTCGAGCTTCTCAAAATAATTAATGAGATCTCGCACCAATCGATATTGACGATTTCGGACGATACTTGGGGCTTTTCCCAAGTGGTGCCTTTCCGAGGTAATGACGGCCAGATTTGTAGGGGTTTCGGGAGAAGGCTTAAGGACCTTCTTGCAGAATAATCCGAGACAATAGCTTGTAATACAATCCCGAAGGTACAATTTAGCAAATGAAGGTACTTGGCCGTAATCCTCCTTTAAAGGTCTTTCGGATAAATGTTGTATCAACGAGCACACGTTTCTTTTGTTAAAAACCTTCTGGGAAAAGGGTTTAATTTACTCCTATCGCCTTATTTGGAATAATTTATAAAAAAAAAAAACTCATCAAACACAAAATTTTTCTTAAGATAAAATAGTTTTAATTTATCAACGGGTGTTTATTTACATAATTAGGTAGGAAATGAGGATTCAATTAATCTAATTTTTGATCAATTTTTTAAAAATAATTTGAACTCTGAGAACCCTTGGGCTATTTATTAATAATTATTATTCACTACACTTAACCATTTTTATTAAAACTGACGGTTTATTATGTTTGCGGTTATATTTAAAAACAAATAAAATTTCATGTCAAATATCAAAACCGCAGATTTTTATTTCAATCATAAAATGTAACAAATAAAAAATATTACATTCAGCTGATAATAATCTGCCCTGAAACCTTTTGGCCAATTGAGGAAATAGAAAATAACATAAAATAATTTTTTTTTTCTGTTTGAAAAGAATATTTTTGATACATTTTTATTTTGAAAAATAATCTTGAATTGGAAAATTTTTTTATTTTCTTTTAGGTTAAAAAATTTTTCCGACCTACTTTTAACAACTGAGTAGTGAAGTGTGCCTTATTAAAGTAGATACTTTATAAGTGTCCCTTCACTCACCACGGAAAACCTAAGTTTCAGACCTATGGTCGCATTATTTCTCACTTAACCCGCCGGACCAAAAGTGTTCGCAGACCCTTAAAAAAATAATTAGCTTCCTTATGTTTCTTCTTGAACTCCCTTAATAGCCAAGAGGGATTAAGTTTGACGATAACTTTTACCCTTGGCGGTTCTACAATGTTAAGCTTTCAGGTTTTTAATCCTCTTCAGTATAGAAAATCTAGATTTTGTTTTTTTATATAGGTCTCATTCCGGAAATAGAACGTTTCCAGGTCAGTAAAAATTATATTTAGAGGTTCATTTATTATTCGGTATCATCTATTTTAAAATACGATACTCTCAAATATTTTATGGCGAGGCGAAAAAGAAAATAGAAAAAGGCGAAAGGCTTTAAAAACGTTTTCGGAATAAAACAATGCAATATCTGTCAACCGATGAAGCAATAGAAGATAAAGAATGCCGCATTGCTGGAGACTGGAGAGCCATTGAAAACGTGGCCGGAGTCTGAGAAAAGGAGAGAAAAAAAATTGAAGTGTTTACGCTGATTTTAATTTTATTTTCACAATTCAATTGCAATTTTTATGAAATAAAAGCCAAAGGATACGTGGGATCTTCTGAATTTCTTCAGATCGATAGGAACTTGAAAAATCAAGAAACCTTCGGAAAACTCTAACAATCGGCTTAGCTCTGTCAGATTTGTCATGCAAAAGGTTACCTTAAGCCGTATCTAATCCTCGTCTTATAATTGAAGACATCTGCTCCCTTTTATCTCCTAAAAAATAATTCCCTCAACACATTTTTAGAGTTCAGAAAATCATGATCGGTCAGTCGATACTTTTTCACCAAATCAACAAAAACTTAAGTTTTTCTTTTGATATTTCCTTCAGGGCAAGCACAAAACAAGTAGGTAATTATTTTTATAAATGAGTTCGATCACTAACGCGAACAACTTGGAACTCGAGCTATAAATCTGGAAGCTATTCGGAGTCATTAGAGTTCCCGCCCCTATTAATAATTAAACTGGGGCCTCTACATTTTCTTCAATCCCCAAAAGCTTTCGAATTAGGACGATTAAGGATCAATTAAAAGAAAAAGTTCAAAGAGAACTTTGAGGTTTTTCTTAAAATTATTATATAAAAAACTTTTTATTCAGTTTTTTTTTTATTGGCGATGGTCAGAGTAGCCGAGGGAGTTAAGACAGCGGGTTTTCCTTCATACCCTCCGGGTGCCAAGGTCGTGGGTTCGATCCTCACACTGGAGAGTTCTCGCGAATAGTGAAAGGTTAGTTTACCTCTTGAAATTTTGAGACCAAAAATAAGGTTTCAAGAGGAAAAAATATTGGAAACCTAAAACTACGATGTTGCATAATTTGTTACATTGGAAGTTATAGAAAACGTAATTATGGACTAAAATTGATAATTCTATGAGCCAAAAAGGGAGGTAGTTTAGTACCCCATTCACTTCCTTTGGGATGAAGTTTGGCATCGTAATAATTGAGAAATACCTCAAAGTCCATTCATTGCGTAGTGTTTTGTGCATGCAAGTTATATTGTGCTCAAAAGGAGAGGGTGGAGCTATTGTAATAGGCCTCGGGTACTATAATAATCTATGGTTGACACTTTACCCGAAAAAAAGGATAGAAAAGTGGTCTGGAACAAAAGGGACCCCCAACTCACTTTAAATATTTGGCGTTCTTCCACTATTTTACTCCCTTAAGATTTTTATTCGGATAAATTTTTAAAAAGTACTTTTAATTATTTTTATGCTGTAATTCAAATAATTTAAGCAGAATATTGTTAAACTGTGTAAACAACTTTGTTTATAACTTTTGTTATTACACAACCTTTTCATTAAGGGCTTAATCAATGCGATTTTCTGGGGAAACGAGGCTATTTTGTTAAGGCGGGTGAGAGTGAGACGCTACCGTCAAAGCTAATCAATCCTCCTACCTTGTTTAACAAAGATGTCAGTTTTTCGAACCTTCAGAATAAAAAACTGGAAGACCCTTCCCCAAAAACCCGACGTGGAGGGTATCACAGGAAGTTAACTAAGGGGTCTTTAAGACCCTTTTCTGTAGGCGTTGTGTTTTTAAAGGAAAAAAAATTTTTTTTGTTTAACTAAATTTTTTAATTGGTCTCAAGCTGCGTTTCGAACATAAAATTTTCACTTTTTACAAGACTTTAGAGGGAAGTTTAATACGGGCTTAATCGAGGCTTAAGCTGTAATGACTTTGAAAATTTTATGAATAATAAAAGCTATGATCTTCTATCGTCTTTGTTAATAAGCCGAAGTTTTTTCGACGTTTTTTTTTTTCTCTCCCCTCCTTCTCTCCTTCTTTGGGCTCTTACTCAAAAGAAAGCGTTTCCTTTATCTGGCAGGATAATTGGATGCTTCCTTTCTCGAGGGACCCCCGTAGACCTGAATTGCTTTTTGTATACAATTAGGCAAGTTCATAAACTTTCGAAAAGTTTCCTATAAAGAAATAAGTACATATTGCAGAAATCTATTTACCCGACTTTTACGTTTTTATTATAAATTTCAAGGAATTTTAACGAGCTGAAAAGTTGCATATTTTATCAATTGAATCGTCGGGAAGTTAAATTTCTTCAAAACTGTGAAATTTATTTAATACTAACGAGGGGAATGGGAAAAGGGATAAGTTAGTAACCAACTCTTAGCTTTAATTAAATAAAGTTGTCCACATTGTTCTTCGAAGATGAGCGAGTACGACCGAGTCTCTGTAATCAAGGATGAGCACTGAGCCAGACCCTGCTCATTATAATGTGGCTTTAACAACACCCAAGGACTTAAACCCATTTTCTTCATCGCCGAAGTCTTATGGAGCGTTAAAAAGTCAGAAACGAGAATAAAATGGAGGGTGGTCGGCTATTTTTTATTCGCGGAACTTAGGAATGCCGTGTGTTTAAATTAAACCTTGCGGTTTTCCCGCTTCTATTCTCATTACCCCTCGTTTCAGGAAGGCCAAGATTAATGGCTAGATAAGTGATTAACTTAAATTAGATCGAAACTATTTACCCATAAAAGGGGTCTTTAATAATGTCAAATTAGTTTCAAACACAACTTTTTGGTGCATCTAAACATTCTAGCGCGTTACCAGATTTCAACTTCCTTATAGAAGTTATTATAGAATTACCGTTGGTCCGATTTTCACCAAATTTTCACCAATTACTCCTTTTATTTTGACGAATTTTTGGTGTAAAAAAATTGTCCCTTTTTAATTATCATTTTTTAGTAGGGAGAAATTTCATACTTCCACCCATTACTAGAGGCACATCCGTAGGCCAAAGAGCCCATTGTTTCTACCTTGACACTTAAAAAAATTTTCGAAAAAAAGAACTTAAAAAATTTTTCAGAAAAAAAAGCGCAAATTTAAAAAAAAACCGGAAAAAACTCGGAAAATTTTTCAATAAAAAAATCTTCTAAAAAAAAGACCGCGAGGTTTCAGTTTTTCTTTTACAAATCCAGAACAGTGAAAAGTCACAATTTTAAGAGAACCATGAAATATGGTAACAAGCGCTAATTTTTTTAATTGGTCGGACGAGTTCATTTACTGCTGAAACCAGATAATTATACTTTGCTTAGGGCCTAAACTGCATAAGCAACTAAATTAGTGTAAAGAAAAAAAAATTCTTTTAATTTTATTTCTAACTAAATCGATTTTATTTAGCCCTTCTTTTTCATCCCTTCCAATTTGTAATATAAACCAATTTATCCCCCAAAAGGTAGTTTTTGAGCGTCCTAATTTAATTTCTATCAAGGTTAATGGAATTGACGGACAAATATTTATTTCATGTAAAAATAAATATATTAAATTAGTGTTAATCAATATTATCCTCCCGGTATTTTACTGTCGTGTAAAAATGAATTTATATTTTAATCTGCAATTATTTCTTCATTTAAAAAAACCCTGGAATTGAACAATATTTTACAGAGGAAAGCACCTACATAAAATTGTTATTTTAAATATTTATTTAAATAATTTTATGATTTATTGTATTAAGTTTAAAAGGTAAAAATTGATATTTTTAGTACGTAATCACAACTGGACATCACTAATCGGATTAAATTCGCAAATGTTTCGAAAGCCGTTGAGGAAATTGGAACGGTTTGGTAAAACGATGGATATAAAGAGAAAAGGAGGTTCAATGTGTTTGGGAGGGGGGGGGGGGGTAATGAAAAAATACCTCGGAACCAAACAAACGGAGCGTCCTGTAATTGTCGCCATTCGGTAAATCTCAAAAGGCTTCTGTTTTCCGGAGCCCCCTTTTTTCACCCCTTTTTCCGACTAGACGTTAAATTCCTTCCCCACGGTTGATTTCTCCGATTTATTTATGAAATCAGAGTTCAATAGACGTGTGATTAGCTGGATAATTTCTGAGTTAATATCCCGAGGATGATTGGATCGTTAAATCTATTTCTCATTAGTAGTTTCCTACGAGGGCTTCCGATCGATTTTCTTGAATCACCTCCGGCTTGACAAGCAATATTAAGCCCTTAATAAAAAATCTAAAGTAATTTACAAGTTTCAAATTAAATCAGACAGCGTTAATTAAAAAAATCTAGGTTGCTTACAAGATTTCTCACAAATATTGAATACCTTGTGGCCATTTTCGCTTCCTGGTTCATCTTAAACTTATTTTTTGGGTGCCGAAGTTTGAAAATTTTGACGTTTTATAAACGAGTCGGAAAAATGTTTTGTACTCCTATTCTATTAGATGGTTGTTTTTCCTCTTTCATACGCAGAATTTTCCATTGGAAATCGACCTATGAAATATCATCGAAAAGGGCCTGTTGTTGACATCCTATGACGATGAAAAACGTGTTCTTATAAATCCATATAATAATTTTTTTAATTGTTTTCCTGCTTAACAACCAACTTTATTTAAGAAAATTATAAAAAATGGAGGAGATCTGTATGCTGAAATTGCGGTCTTCATGAAATTTCTTTCAAACAGCCCTAATACTAACTAGAATAGTTTGAGTTGCCTTAAAAAATATTTTTCGAATTCAGGGAGAAACTTGGGCTGTTCATACTTTTGTCAAAAGAGTTAATTTTGTTCTATCTTACACTCAACGTTAGTATTAAAAATAAATAAAATAATTATTTTGTGTATCCCCTTCTTTGAAAAAGTTTCTGTCCAAGCCACCTCCAGACTTTTTTTTTTACACAGAAGAAGCTTAAAACGTCGTTATAACAGAGATAAAAGCCGAAACATTTGTCACTAACGTCAACGGAGTGCTTTCCATCATATTTTTTTCCCCTCTACGCCTTCCTAGACGATAAATTCTCAAGATGAGTTAATCACGATTATACCAACAATTGCTTATAACCGCCAGCTTTTGTAGACAGGATGGTACGCGACGTTAAAAGGGCTCTCAATTAAAATTCTATTTTGAATAACGAATTTATCAACGTTGAAAGAGGGAATCGATCGGAAACCGTGACCTAAAAGATCCTTTTGATCTTTCTGTCTATGAACATGCAAATTTAGACAATAAACTACATCTCTTTTTTTCAATGAAAATTTTAACTTAATCAAGAGTTTTACATAAATATTGAAGTTAGTTTCCGCTGATTGCATCTTTGTTATGATAACCAAAGCCGTAATTTTAGGCTTTAAACATGTATGTTCAGTCTCATGTAAGCCCCCAGTCCTGAATAAGGATGAACGACTTTCAAACTTAGAAGATGAATAGATCGCTCAGAGCATGCGTGATAGGTCATTTAGTAATAATTAACGGTGTTACTCAAGTTGGTCGAAGTCAGATTATGTGTGAATAACTTTTTATTAAAATAATTAAGGGATCGCGGCAATGTCTTCTCACATTCTCTCGAAAGTGAAGTACCACCGAGTGTGGACTGGATTTGATATCTCGGTTTTCTGAGGATCGATCGCCTTGAACTGTAATAGGATAAAAGGAACCCAATTTCAAGTCGATCTGTACGCTAGAAGAAAATATAGAAAACTTTAAAAACTACTTTATCATCATATCAACCACTTAAGCGTCATCTTCTTCCCTTTGACAGGGCAAAAAAATAAATAAATAAAAGTGCTAGTTTGAAGAGCTTTCAACGAATACTTCTTTAAAGAGAAGTAAAAATATAGAAGGAGGAATTATTAAAGAGGGGAAGTATAAAGGAGGGGGAAAATTAAAGAGGGAAGTATAACGGAGGGAGAAGTATAAATGGGAAGTATAACTGAGGGGAAAGTTCTTTTTTTTTTTTTTTTTTTTTCAAAAAATTTTCGAAGTTTTTTTTTGAAAATTTTTTTAAGTATCAAGTAGAAATAATGGGATTTTTGCCCAAGGAGGTCCCTCTAGTAACGTGTGGAAATATGAAATTTCTCAGTACTAAAATGATAATTAATGAAAAAAAATGATGATTTTTTTACACCTAAAATTCTAAAAAATAAATGAAGTACCTAATTGGTGAAAATCGGACCAACTGTTCGGCCGCAGCGAAATTTTTAAGAATTTCAAACAGACATATCTCCGCCATTTTTTAAAATTCAAAAATCGCCCTCGTTAAATTCTTGTTCACCGGATAAAGAAATTTGAGTGAAAATTTGGTGAGAATCGGTTGAAAACTGTGGCTGTAAAGTGTTCCGGAAAAAATGCTACGGACGGCCGGCCGGCACCACAGACAAAATTGGGACCATAAAGATCCATATTCGAATTGACCCTACGGGGTCTGGAAGACCCTTCCCAAAAACCCGACATGAGGATAAAACAATAACTTGTTTGAGGAAGTTTTAAAAAAATACTTTTTACCTACTTGGCCCTTTCTTGTTTTCCTTTTTTCGGAAGTTAAAAGATTTTTTGAAATTAGCCCTTTATCACTTTAAAGGGCTTTAAGTCTAGTCCAGGTGCAGCGGGATTAGGCGGAGGTTCTTGTCCTTCCTTTGATAAATTACAGTCGAGTAATTAGAAGCAGGTGGTCACCACAACTTAGTAAGCACGGACTAAACTACCTCAATAAAACTGAAATAAATTCACAATTTTTTTTTTCTGATACTTCAGTATTAATTGAATAAAATGCGACCTAATTCTAATTATAGAGTTTCAAAGAGATCAATATTCGGCCTCGTGACCACGTGGAAAAGCGGCCTTTATCAAATAAGCCATTCGAAAAAGCGGAAGGGATATCCCCCGGTAAGTTTTCTAAACTAGGACATATTTATTCATGGCCAACCTTGAGGTGAAAATTATGCAAATTAGTTCAAGTTCTAAGTTAAATTAATTTTTCTCAAGAGAGCTAAAAGAAAAATTACATAAAACTCCGAGAAAAGGATTAATTTTATAAATTAATCAACAAAAAAATAAAAATACATAATAGGAAAAAGATTGGCCTAAACTTGGGGATATTGGAAAACTTCTCTTTGAAAGTTAAAAAGGGTTTTGATGTGCCAGTATCGAGACCCTCTCCAAAAAACCGAAGATGGAAGTATAACGGAGGGGGAAGTATTAAAGAGGGGAAGTATAACGTTATACAATAACATCTCTTTGAAAAAAAAAAAAGTTTATAAAACTAAATACTTTACGCCTTCTTTCTTCCAAACAAATTTTTGAATAATTTTAAGTGAGGATTGCAAGATTTAATATATTATAAAGGAAAATGTTTATATGAGGGGGTTTCTTGAATGGAGTGTACTGAAGTCCAGTGAAGTGAGTAATAAGTCAGAAGGAGTAGCCTAGGAGGCCCCTTTCCTCCAGTAACCGCCGAGTCAAAGAGGAAAGAGGGCGGAAATGACTATAGGGTCGCTTGTCCCACGTTCTCATATACCCGACATTATCCCTCATATTCCCAAAGGATTCCTTACTCATAAAGCATACCATTTTTATTTAAATAAAATGTTAAAAATTTCCTAATTGTCTTTTTTACGAAAATTTTAGATTTTGCTATGATAGATGAAAAAACACGAACCGGGTGGAGCCTAATCTGAAACGCGGTTTAAGTCAAAAGACTATTATTTTCATTTAATGCCACCTCTATTACCATCAAATACTGATTTAATAGCACCCTCCGGAGAACACCCCATTTATTTCGTGCGTAAACCGCTTACCATAAAGTCGTTCGGGGCCCAGTATTTCCCTAAAGAAATGAAACTTAATCAATAAAAATGCTGGTGAACGCCTTTTTGTTATCAGGTCCCTAAGACTCTTTACGATAGCATGCGGAGAAACATTTTGTAAATTTTCTATAATGTGAGATTCGGCTTGTTAAGGGGATTAAGTAACATCGGTGCGACAAAAGTTTTCTCTAATTGTCTCCTCAACCCCAATTAAACTTTCGCGTCATAAAATCAACTTCTGTACAACAGTAGTAGAATTAAAGCAATTAAAATTTTTAAACTCACTTTTAGTAGCTAATAAAGGGATTTCTAATCAAATTTGTTGGTTGAACGAATTTCATTAATTTAATTAAAATTTAAATTGCAGTTATTGAAATCCTAATAGCTTAAAAAATTCAAATTTCTTCCCAAGTAGCAAGAAAAAAAGGCGCTTAACTTAAAAAGTGTGTTTTTCAAAAGTAGGTTGTTTTATGATTTATGACGTAATTTACATTTTAAGGGTAAAGGTACAAGGGGATCGAGGGTTATGAGCTCAAGGAACGTTCTAAGTGCTACGGTCGTACCTTCAAGTAATTCGGAAAATTAGAGGCCATTACTTTTTCCAACGATTTAGTCTGAAAACATTCTTTTATACGTAAATATTTCAAATTAATTTTTAAACTTTGGAGCTATTTAAAAAGAAAAAATGTATTTTACAACCAATTAATTTATAGATACAAGGGTTTTGAACAAATTGTGCTGGGGGGAGTAAGTGAATCACGCAACATTTAAATTGTTCAACAATTCGGTTTGCTAAGTCCACTGTTGTCCTTGGAGTAGGATTTTTGGGGAAACCACGGCACCAGAAAAGGCGAGGGAAAAAAATCAGAAAGAAAGAATGAAAAGTAGAAGTTTGATTGTTAAAAAAAAAGTGATGGAATGTTTCTTGATGACTCTTTTTCCCCCTCGGGTTTTATTTTGACTGAAAATGTAAGTAATAAAGCCTCCCGAATGTTGTTAAACAGTAAAGTCGAGGAAAGGATGAAGAGACTCTCTTTTCTCTCTTTTTTCCCTTAAGGATTGTTTTACAAATTCAAAATAAAGGGGTTTCCCTTTTCATACTTTCTATGTTATAAAAAAAAGAACACGATCTGAAAACTGCTATATGCAGTATCGTTTTTCCATGCGTTAACTTGTATGGTATAAAGCGATAAATACGGGTTCAGGCTTCTCAACTCGAATGAAGGTTTTTTTTTTCTCCCTTTTTTTAACTTCTTAAAGAATTATTGTGATACCCTCCACGTCGGGTTTTGGGGAAGGGTTTTCCAGACCCTGAGGGTCAATTCGAATATTGATCTTTACGATCTCAACTTTGTCTGTGGTCCGGCCGTCGGCCGTATTTTTTTTCCGAACACTTTACGGCCACAGTTTTCACCCGTTTTTCACCAAATTTTCTTTAGTTAGTAGGGAGAATTTCATTCTTCTAACCATTACGAGAGGCATCCGTAGGCGAAAGAGCCCATTATTTCCACCTTGACACTTAAAAAAATTTTCGAAAAAAAGAAGTTAGAAAATTTTTCTAGAAAAAAACTTCCCTCCGTTATACTTCCAATTCCTTATACTTCCCCTCCCATTTACTTCCCCTTCTTATACTTTCCCTCCCTTATACATCCCCTCAGTTATACTTTCGATCCCTTATACTTCACCCTCCGTTATTTCACCCTCGTACTTCCCCCACTTACGTTCCCCTCGTTGTGCGTCCTCCTTTATACTTCCCCCTCCTATATGTTACTTCTCTTTAAGGAAGTTTTCGTTGGAAGCTCTTCAAACCAGTACTTTCTCCCCATCATTAGCCTTAAACTAAATTCATTGCGGTTGTTCATTAAAACTAAAGAAACTGAAGGAAGGACATGCCCGAAAGGGGTTCAACTAAGTTCATAATAAATAACATAAAAAATGTAAGTTCCTTAAAAACGAGAAAAGTTTAAATGGTAAAATGTCATTTTCTTGGTTTGGTCTTTTCTTCGGTTTCAAAGTTGTCTTAAATTTATTACTTACTTTGAAGGAGACGGAAAAGGAAACCCTATTCAAAAGGAATTACCTACATTTTCGTTTATTATTTCAAAAATGTAGAGAAAAGCTAAAGAGAGATGAAATGTTTAAACAATTTTCGTTCCACGTTTTACCAGGTACTTATTGTAAATTTAAGTGCGATGTTTCGTTTGATGTAAATTAGGGAGGAAGCAGCGAGTAGTGTGTTGGTCTTTGGCCAGGGCAGCGGTTGCTATAGAGACCGCAACATAACAAACGAACCCTTTGAAAATTACGAGAGACCGGGGAAAGATAGCTCGAGTCACGGACCTCCAATATTCAAGACATCCTTGGCTCATTTACAGATTAAAATTTTCTCTTTTTTTGTTATCTTTTATTATCGGATGCTCTAAAAAGATAAGACTTGTGAGCGTAAAACGGGAGTTAATCGACTTAAACAATGTCAGACTGTAAAACTTCTCCGACTCATTTATCCTCAAGCGTTTCCTCAAGTA
>JACGAQ010000987.1:0-77412 GCA_014119065.1 Orius insidiosus
CGCGTAGAAAGTGTTTTTTTAGGAAAATATCCATTTTGAAACTTTTGACAAGACTTCAATAAGTGTTTATAAAATATGAATTTTTCGAAACTTCCCCTCTGAATTTTTTAATCTGCGGTTTCAATCCCCTTTAATTCCCTTAGGTATAAAGCTTTGGGAAAGGTCGGAATTGAAGCATTAATGTTTTACTGCCTTTATCGATAAAACACGCTCATTTTGAGCGATGCTTTAAATTTCGAATGAAAAAGAAAGTTTGAAAATGAACTTACGCAAGTTGTTTATATTCTTGCCTAAGATACCACCACTTGAGACCATAGTAGATGGCAGCACCGATGGCCACGATTTGAAAAGTGGTTGTAATCAGTTTGGTGAAGCAACAAAAGACCGATCTCATTTTCTGAGTGCAATGTGGTGGGCAGGGTAAAGCGATTTGAGATTTTTCTTTGATTTTTTCTTTTTCCGGGTAGACTTTAGGCGTCGGGCAGGAGAATGCGGGGGTGGACAAGGAGGCGGAAGGAGGACACGGCGGTGGACTCGGATCCGGAGGAGAGCATTCTTTCTCACATTCATCCTCGACAAGTCGATGCGATCTATAGCAGATATATTCGCCTCCAGGCGTATAACATCGTTTGACAGGATCGACAAAGTTCTTCTCCACCACCCTCGCTTTTCTTCATTGTGATCCACGTTCGACCAAAAAGCATCGATAAAATTCGAACTTTCTATCATATGCGGACAATTTTCGCAAAACAACGTCTTCTCCTGGTTCTCCGAGTCGTTTTCAACGGGAGCATTCTGATTCGAACCATCCACTAACGGAACGACTCCAACAAACATCTGATACTTTCTTGTCAGCATGGCTTCCTATCTATCTAATCGAGGACACATGAAATTAAAAATTATTTTTTAGTAATTTTATCATCATGTGCAACTAAATAAATTAAGACACGTACTGAATAATAAAGCCATTTCGAAACCAAAATTTCCACGCCTTGATAAACTGATTTCTCATGAATATAAACAGATTTTCGTCATTAATTGAACCGAGCGAGTCCCATGGCCCCACTAAGAAAGTTACCATCTAATGCATATCAATGGGATCTACGTATGTCAAAGGGAAATGGTTTTCGTCTTAAAATTAAATTGAAACCTCACGTTTGTGAACGTTTACTTCTAATTCGAAACGGTGGCACTGATTCAGTTTAGAAATAATTTTGAGAGACAAAAGGGTGGATGTTAAGTCAAAGGGCCGACCCGAACACACGATTTCTCTGAAATGCTACAGCCAGTTAGAGCTAAAACGCTTTTGGGTCTTCTATACATTGTTAATGTAATAGAGGGCTTTCGACCTAGTGCGATTGGAACGAAAAGACGAATCATAACAAGTAGAAGGGAACATAAGCATCTGATAAAAGAATAACGAAATCATTTTAAAATGTCCGTTCCAGATCGAAATTCGAGCTGGCTTTCCAATTTTCGTAAAAGAGCTTATTTTAAGTTTTAACTGGAGCGGAGACTAAAGACGTTAAACTTTTAATGCAATAAGGAAGTAGAAACGAGGTCGAACGCGATACAGAAAAGACGACTGCAGATGCGGTGGAAACTAATTTATTAGTTAAGAGGTAAACACAGACCAACTTGCGAGCTTCTCTCCTGAACTGAAAGTTGACCCTTGCTTAATTAAGACTAAGGCCCAATTACTACTTCCCGCAGCCAGGGGTTAATTGTTGATTAAACAAGTGGATCAATGCTCATTTAATTCTAATTGACTAGAAGCGATTTAGCTACCCATATCAATCTTTAAATTTCCTATTACCTTCAAAAAACCTTTTAGAAACTAAAAGTTTTTAACAAACCCTTCAAATCGATTGACTGGTTCAAAAAGAAAGGAATTCTAAGTCAAAACTTTTCGGCTGTAAATGCGAACCGCAGTGGGATGTGAGAATTGTAAATCTAAAGTTGGTGAAAATCCTTTTAATATATACTTGGGATTCTACCCCGTCCCACGTTTAACCCTCCCGGCTTTGAAAAACTCTTCCCGGTGGGACAGAAAGTTTCACTCGAAAACCTAATGAAGAGTTACCTCTTGTTAGAGTACTGCTTCTATAATTATATTTTATGATTCATCCTCTATAGATTTAAACTTCAATTTCACTTTTTAAAATTATGAAAGATTGTTTTTATCTTCGAATCCGGCCGCTTACTAAAGACGATACTTGAGCATTGAGGTGACTTCACCCCCGAACGCTTCTCCGATTTAATTTCTTTCTCCGAAATACACTAAAAGGCAAAAGAAAGATGCTAAAAATAAAGCATGAAAGACCCTTTTTAAAACCTCTATGCAGTTTTACCGTATGGGGATAAAAGAATAATGAGAATGTAGGTAGACCTCGTTCTCAAAAGATATTTTATAAATGTCTTAACTCTATCTTCGAAATGGTCGACCTGGGATGTCTCTTAACGGCTCAGCGGAGATACCTAAAACCGTCTCGTGTAATGCTTGAATATATTATGGCTCCATTTTTTCAAAAAAAGTTATGGGTGGTAAACATTGAAATTTTTTTCACTTTCCCTTAAACGTGTCCCTTTTTTATGTGATATTTTAAATAAAATGGGATTAAAACAAAAAAAAACCAAAATATTCTGTGTAAATTAAATAATTCTTTTTACGGTTCAAAACACAAACTAAAGTAAAAACGTGAAAATTCTGGTATAAAAGTCTGTTTTGTCCGCTTCTGGTCTCTGAATATTTAATGCTTAATCTTTCGAGAAAATTTAATTTCAGCCTTGTTTTGCATTTATGTCCTTTTTTTACGCCCTCCTGTTTTATAAATAAAGGGGAAAAAAACTTGAAAAAGGTCGCAATCAATGCTAAAACGTTTTTGAGGATAAAGAGAATAGCAAGTTTAGATTTTTTAATTCGCTTTTTTTGAATTTAGACGTATTAAAGACGATTTTCTCAGCTTTGTTAGTAGGCTTTAATACCGGGTGTTGGTTTCCGAAGGGGATTTTAGGAAATTGTGAAAACAAAGCTGTATAAGCGCAGTGTACGTCCAGGGAAAGGCTGGAACAAGGCCAACCTGATGTTTTAATCCCTTCAGACCGAAAGGGGTGGGAGGGTTGGGATTTTTGGCTCCGTCCTAGACACCTGAAAACCATCCCCCGGGGATCCCTTTTGGTCCCTACGTATAAATTTTTTATATATCGCGAATAGGCAGAAGGGCATACAATGGACCGCTCCTATGAATTCTTTCCCGCCCATTTCACTTCCGCTCTTTCATGATTTATCTTCTATCCCCTTCATAACCAGGTAGATAGAGTGAGATCTCCCGTTTATTGCGTCTAAGACTAAAATTACGTTGATATTTTTAGAATAATTTTTTCAGAGGGAAAAAAAAACTCACTCTTTCAGAATAAGAAAATTCAAGATTTATTAGAGTTTCAGGGGATTGTAACTTGCCCTTCCCGTATACGACTCACAAAGGTCTTCACGTAGAGGCTTTATAACCCAGTTTCAGGGAGTCGTTACGACTAGTTAGTTCACAATGTTCTCACAGAGCAAATTCATGAATCGAAACATGGTTTTTCTGATTAACTATAACAGCACATAGAAATTACCTATCCCCAAAACGTTCCCGCCAATTTACAGCGTGGGTATAAAGTTTTCTTGATAGTTTTTTTTTAATTTAACTTCCAAAAAAAAGTACGGAATCAATTTCCTTCTTCGATTTTAGCCAATCTGTTGAAAACTAGTGATTTCCGAACCCGAAACTAAACAAGATAACAAAATAACCTTCGTAAAATAACCTACGTTTACTCGGAGTCGGGAAGTGAGTCGTTCGCGTATACGAATCAGCTGAGTGGATCGTATGACCTTGGGTGAGTCGGATACGGGAAGGGCAAATTACGATTCCCTGAAACTCTCTATTTAGTCGGATAAAAAATAAGGCCGTAATCTAGGGCCTCTTCATTGTTTGAATAATCCATTATTTTTTATAAAAGAAAAAAAATGTTTTCTGATTTTTGTAAGCAATTTATTCAATTAGTTTAATTATACCACTAAGGAAACTACACCCTTGATAAACTAAAACAAAGGGAGATCCGGAGTATGCAAATTTCGCTTTTTCCTCCTTTCTATTCTTTTCCTGAACGCCTTCCCACCCGCCCTGCTTTTCCTATCTTAGGTTAGGGTGAAGTCCCTGGTCTGTCGAGGAGGAAGGAAGCTAGAAGGGAGTAATAGCTTGCTCGAACCCACCCTGGGCTTCCTTCTCAGTTTGTAATTGCATTCCTGAGAGGATCGTCCCTCCCCAAACACCACCTTCATCCCCCCACGGTCTCTTCGCCACACACTAATGACTTGACGAACTAATTCATTTTCACAGCAAAGATTGTCCCTTTTTATCATAAGAAATTGAGCCAACTCTTCTTTGAAAATTTTTCGAGTGTTAAAATTATTTTTATTCTAAAAAATGAGGTTAAAACGATAAATTTTCAAAGTCTTACCCGACGGAGATTTATGGGAGTTTAATTTATCGGCATAACTGGGCCTCTGTAGCTCTCTGGAAACCCCTCTGGGGGTAACGATAACGCCTCGGAAAACAAAGCTTAGTGGCACACCTCCAATTGTTGCTTCACCATCTTGTTCTCTTGTTTTTGCACTATAATTAACAAACGTTTAAATTACATAATAAATTTCTGTCTTCTTTTTTCAGGTTCACGAGGTATAGAAGCGCCTTACGCCGTCATGGTTATCTGCACGGAGAATCCTTCGACTGGAACTCCGGGAATCATTACGACGGAAGAGTCCTAGCCAGTTACGGCCATGTCATTTTCATAACTGTAAATTACAGATTAGGTTTATTAGGTAAGTTTTTCCATCATAAGAAATATATTTGCGAGTCGAGTATTGACTAACCGAGCAAAAAATTCATTTCTGATATATCATGAGAAGAACAAATTTCTAACTGCCTCTAATTTACTCTTCAAACGTGGAAATGCGGCACATTTCTCACCGTAAATAAGTGTTTCTACAAAAGGCCTTTTGTTTAAAAAGGAAGAAAAAACGCAGGAAAAGCCCCTTTACCATACCGGACATTCCAAGGAAAAAAAAACTAAGCGGCTCGTTAATATTTTAGCCCAAGAAGGAAAAGCACTTTGTGGAAGTTTTATAGTGGTTAGCACTTTGTAACCGTGGCAGGGTGAGGTTTCCTATCTTTTAGCCAACGCGAAGAGACAATTAACTGTCTTTTACAAAACTCTCGGGTTTAACGCCGTTGAACTAAGCAACACGATAGTCAATATCTAGTTTTTATAACAACCCTGAAACATTAAAGACGGTCGTAAATTACTCGAATTTTATGAGCTTGTAAAAACTTTTGTCTTCTCAGCACGCACGTTACGGCGTGAAAACGACTATTGGGTAGCAAAAACCTCGTTGGAAACTAATAGTTTGGAATTGGTAAAGACAATCAGTCCTCTGGGAAACCTTTTACCCAATTGAAGGAGTCGACAATATTCAACGACTTAGAATTGCCGATATCCTGATACCCTATTCCCTTTATTTTCTTATTCGCTTTTTATAGCCAAAGAAATAAAAGAGAGAAAAAAAATTAGGAGGCTGGAGGATTATTTCAGCTCTAATTAATCTGAAACGATTCTTTTTTTTCGGTTCCCGAGCCGTTTCCGGTTCATTTCCAGCGCAAAGCTAATCCATAGCGCTTTTCGTTTGGTACGAATACATGGAAATTGGGGGCTTTATGGGTGGGAGAGAAGGGAGAAAAATTTATAATTCATACCCGGCGGGCTCATCAGCGACGACGCTCCCTTCAACACGGATTTTAACATTCGGTTTTATACATTCTGAAAAGGGCCCGGAATAATCTCGTTGATATACACAACGAAAACCTTGAGACTGGAAATCATTTGACGAATTTCAAGTCTTTAAACGGAGTTAGTAACAAACTTATTAACCAATATAAATCTTAGCTCAAGTCAAGGAATTAAGTTAAGGACCATTAGCCGTCACAAGCTTAGCAATCTATTGGAGTAACAAAGCAAACAAACTCCTTAGTTTGGATAGATTTTCCCCTTCGTTAAGCCGTTGAATGGAATTTACCAAACATATTATCTCAACAGGTTACTCTCCCATTGAAAATATTAAATTACTTCATCGTACGTTGCTTTAATCCTTCATATCCGTATTTGCGAATTAAATTACAGCAAATATCAAAAAGTTCGAAGTCCGAAAAACTTATCAAATAGCCACCCTTGGGATGTCAACCGAATCCTTTAGTACCAGTTTGTCCAATGTCATATAAAACACAACTTGTTCCATATTATCGTCCAAAAGTTAATGGAAATTCGCCAGGGGCCTGAGGGCCTCTTCCACTCGAGTGAGAGGTAGGAAAAGCTGATTAAGCCAGGTTTGCAAATTGAATTAAATTATTCCTTTGATTGGTAATAAACTAATAATGTTTTCAGCTTTTATTGTACTCGTGTTAAAAAAATTTAAATAAAATATAAGACAAAAATTAATTCTCTTTGATTAGGGGTAAGTTAAAAAGATTAAGTTCGGAGAGGTCTTTATACCGGAAGCAAATTTTTTACCCTTTTCCACACCATTTGTTCAAATTATATTAGGTCGACTTCTGGTACAGGCTGCTATTAATGATTAAGTGGCTCTTCAGGCGTTGTTTATAGGGTTAAACTTAATGAGAATATTTTTGAGAAAAACGTTCGAATTTATGTTTTTTTTGGGTTGTCAAAAAAAAATGATTGATTTTCCTTAGGAGTCTTCAAAAGTGGATTCTTGAATAGTTCCACTTGTAGGGCATTAAACATCCGATTTCTAAATCGATATTTTTATCTTCAAAGCGTGCTGATGTACGTCTGTCTGCCCGAATTTCTGGGATCGTTTCCCACGGAAAACGGGAGCCCATTTGCCCCCCGCCGCGATCTGGCTTTGACATCGGCTTTGACATCATCACAGACGCGGGTTTACGCTTCGTTCGTTTCTCCCCTCTCGTTCACAGCCCACAACTGACGATTACGTATCTCCTTCGGATTCCATCCGTTTATCAAACGATCTTTCCCCCGTTGATACTCAAAACGATTTTTTTTCAAAGATTTTTTCCCCCGTTTATCTTGCATGGTTTCGAAGAAAAAAAATCAAACGTCAAAGTTAGCTTTTAACGTTCAACTAAGGATTTCTTCTCGGCAGGAAGCCTTTTCCTTTTGAACATCGGAAAGGATGGAAAAGCCGCGTGTGATGTTTCCATTCTTCATTCCAGCCGCTCATCAAGTTCCGAATTTGAAGAGTGGACTTCTTCCCTTTTTAAGAATCACGGAACCTTTTAAAAAGACAGGATTTACGTCGAGGCCGAATAGAAGTCCGGAAGTACCTCGACTTACAAGAAAGGAAAAAAAAAGCCTTTCGTGCAAATCCTGATGAAAACGTCTTTTTAAAAAAAGAGTCTTTCCTTATGCTGAAAGTTTGACAAAACTTAGTGTCAAAACGTACAATTGCGACCATTTCCCCGTTTCTACCGGACTATGTGTATTAGGTGTTTGCCGATAAAATTGAACTCTTCACTTTATTTGCCTGAAAGAACGTAATTAATTTCATTGTTGAACATTTTCTAATTTTGTGCAGTACTGCAATTATATTGATTGTTAAATTAAATAAAAATAACATCAAAGTAGCAGATGACTGTACCCTCTTCACAAAGGGCTAATTACATTAATAACGTAGAAAGCTCGTGAAATTTAGTCATTAGAGGAAATTACATGCGTTTACCTTAGCTTTTCGTCTACTCGAGTTTAAATGAAGTCATTTCATTAAGACTTCTGGTCAAAGAAGACTTTGAGATTGATAGAAACAAACGTCTTTTGAAAAAAGAGGGAGGTATTATGGAAAAAATTCAGTTTGTGATAAAAGTGAGGGAACGTTATGAAAAATTGAACGCTGTAGAGTCCGAGGGGTCTATGTATTAACAAATATAAGAAACCCCGGTCGGTGATTGATGATGAAACGGTAATTCGAAACTTTCTCCCTACTCATCCTCCCTCGCTCTCCTCAGCGGTTTATGATCAACAGCCAACGTTCCTCGATAAATCAAAAATCTATCTTTCTCAGTTCCTCACCTTCGCTCTCTCTCTTATTTTTCACGTTTTTTAATTAATCATTTTCGGAGAGAAGAATGTCTAGAATATTTCGAAGGAGAATTGAAAAATTCTGAAAGATTACGCCGACGGACAAATAAACAACGTGTCCTGAGGCGAAATTTTTCCGTTTTTCTGATCTTGGGGATGATTAAACGTTCTCTCCCGCTTCGTATCCTTCCTTTTCGTTTCTCCCCTCGATCCCTTTTAAAATATTCACGTAATATTCACAAGGGGAAGCTAAGCGCCTCATTTGCTGTGTTAATTAGTTCTTGGAGTTTCCTTTTTGAAAACCTCTTTGTTCGTGCTTAACTTGAAATGTTTTTGGATAGACTTGATGGCCCTGTTAATAACGTTGCGATTCGCGTATGTAAAGAAAAGCCGTTACAAGTAGTACTCGACCTTATTAATTACAATAAAAGCTGATTTTAAAGGCTTTTTAGAAATCACTTTTAACCTTAAGAGTGATTAATACTCAAATACTGTATATTGTTTCAGGGTTTTTAAGAGCAGGGTCTGGAATAGACAGCCCTCTAGCAATGGGAGATGTGATAGCTGCACTTCGATGGGTAAAAGAAAACATCGGGTCCTTCGGAGGTGACCCGCGTCGTGTGACGTTAATGGGTCACGACACCGGAGCTGCTTTAGCTAACCTACTCCTCATTTCCCCTCAAGCGAAAGGTAAATTATTAACGATCCATAATAAATTCGTCTTTAAGTCAACAAATCAAGCATTCATGAGTTCACCGTCATATGAATGAGGGGTATGGATGGGAAGGTAGAAACTTCGGATTGAGCAAACCTTTTAGAGTTAACAAGGGTCCAAGCAATGGCCTGTGCCTACTTAGGGTACCCTTTACAGAAGTCTGGATTAAAAGGAGCTTTCGTTACATTGACTTCAAGACACCGTCGGGTTTTGTAACTAACGGCCTAAAAGAGACCAAAATATACGTCTGGAAACTCATTTCCTCTCTTTCATTTTCCCTTTTTCAGACCACAAAGAATATCATGAATTTTCTTCTTTAAATTTATTCTCAAAATCAACATAAAATTTTACGATATTATATTTCAGTAATGAGATTTAAGGAGTGTGTTAGTGGCTAAAGGCCCTTTTATCCCAGCATCATTAACTTGGTTAATGAGACTCATAAAATTTTGGGGCCAAATGTGCTTGTTAGGCAAACCCAGTAAGTTCTCTTACGCTCCACATATTCTTACCTAACTTATATTTATTGCGCATAAGAGCTTTTTAAAACAATTTTTAAAAAATGAGGAAATGCAGTAGACATTTTTTTCCTATTATTGCCATAAAAGTTTAAAATTCATAAAAATCGTTTTCAAGAAGTGTAAAGTGAGAAAATAAAAAACGACGTTCTCCAGCGAGTTGTGAAGCTGTTTATTTAAAGATACGAGCCTCTTACAACTCGCATCGTAGTCGGAGATTTAAAAGGAAACTTAAAATCGAATTCTCGGAGGCCCTGCCGCAGGAATTCTATCAAAGCTTTCTTTTTTATATATATTCTTTCTCCCCCTTTGATATTCAAGGAACACATATAACCTGAATTTATTTAGATTCTTTCAATATTATGTCAGATAAAGTCTTTTAAATAAAGGTCTTGTAATAATATTTTTATTGAAAAATACATTAGAGGAGTAGATGATACAATTTTTATTATTTTTAGGATTTTTTACGAGAGTTGCGTTGGTCTCAGGAAGCATATTAAGTCCGTGGGCGGTGGCCCAGGATCCGATCGGCCTTCGAGAAAAAGTAGGAGCGGAGCTCGGATGTAAGACAGGACCAAACGACGATTTGGCGAAATGCCTTCGAGGTCTTCCGCTCTCCGCGATTCTTTCCGTAAGAGTGACCAGCCCTAGATTTTTAACAGGTGTCGGTCCTTGGACGAAAACCGACCCGTCGACCGCCGTAGAAACGTCAGGAGAGCCTTTCGTCAGCTCAAGACTCCTCTTAGGTACGACGACGACTGAAAGCTTCTTAGATTTCAACAATCAGGATATACAGTACGGTATTGAGGAGGACCAACGAAACAGGGTGCTTAGGTATCTTGAATTTTCGTTTTTAAATATCGAATTTATTTTAATTTTCAGAACGTACGTACGAAACGCGTACGTTTATCATTTAAACGAAATATTCTCGACAGTACGAAACGAATATACTGATTGGGAAAAACCGATCCAACATCCTATAAACATCAGAGATTCTACATTAGAGGCGTTAAGTGATGGCCACACTGTCGCGCCTCTTCTCCGATTAGGATACCTCCATTCAAGAAGAGGATCACCCACATATTTTTACCATTTTAATTATCAAACAAAGAAAGCGACTATCCTCAGGTAAGCCAATTTTCTCGCCCTATACCACCACAAAAAAAAAGTCAAGAAACAAACATCAAGAAACGTTTTCTTTTTTTAGAAATTTGTCACGGAACATTGAGGGGCTATTGTGGACATGTCTTGTTATTGGGCGGATTCGGTTCACGTAATTTTCCTCATTGTAGATCGTTACAGTGCCCGGACAGGAAGCCGGTGGGGCGTGAGCGTGGGGGTTTGTTATTGGCTCCTTACAGCTTCTTTTCTGTAACATAATTTTTTTTCTGGATCTCCGTTTATTACAAGCTCAATGGACTTTAATTATTTTTGTTATAATAATTTTTTTAAATCAACTTTAAATTTTAACAAATAACTATGTTGATGTTTAACTTTAATAATTGAATTTTACAGTCTGATAAATCCGATGTGACAAGTTTGAAACTTAAAAGTTGTTTCAATATCGGTTTTTTTAAGACGGCAATTAGTAAAAATAATTTTTTCTTTTTTATCTTTTCTTTACTTGGCGGTCGTAAATTTCGTCTGAAAGTTGTGAGTGCCGCGCCGCCGCTTCGCGAAACCTCCCACCCGCGTCCCGGGGGTCGGGAATGACCCGCATTAACCCAGAAAAAAAGGGCCTACACACGCTCTCCGTCGCAAATTGATTTCCCACTCCAGAAAACCGGATTTAAAAATGCAGATGAACCGTTTGGTACTGAAACACTCTGATCTCTTTAAATATTAAATAAGGGAATCCCGTGAAAACTCACACCGACGGTGTCTGGAATTTAAAACAAAAATGCCGCTTTTGTAAAAATAAAAGGGGAGACAAAAAATTTTTTCGATGATACCTAACACGCAAAACAGTGGTGTTATGCGGAACTTTAGGGAGATTCCAGAATGACAAAACTGTTTTTTTCTTTCTTAAAAAGACCGAGTTTAACATAGAAATCATTTAATTTCAACTATCTACCGGTAAACAGTGGAGCAATTACTTGAAGAAGACTTCGTCCTAGAGTGAATAAAGGACTTCGAAGATAAAATCATAATGACCAAGACAGCCGGTGTCCGAAGCAAGTTCCCTTGGAAATGACAGCCTTACTCCCTTCCCCTTTCTTCCCTATTTCCTCCATAGAGTGGAACCATTGTCCTCCTCTATAATTATTCTCCCTTCCATATCCAACTAAAATGGCCCCATTCGACTAACGAACTAACTTTTTGTTACACTAAAGCAAGAGGTATCATTTCAAAGCTGCATTTTCAAGAATTCTTTATTCACATTTAGCTCATTAAATTTTAACAACGCAGAAAACAAAGTTTATTTTAATAGAGAAACGACGATAAAAAATTGGTAGTTGGAGGCTTAAATCAAAAGGTACGACTACACTATAAAAAAGGTCAGGGTCACGTTCCTGAAATAGGTCGAGCGTTTCTCTCAAAATGAATTTACGGGCGTTATAAATACGACCTTTATTATTTGTGTGCTTAAAGTAAAAGAAGTTGTTATAAAAGTGTTTCAAAGGTCGGTTTTTCTAAATTTTTAAAAATAAGGCCCTTATCTACCTCCCTTTTATTTAAATATTTAAGGGAAAAAGTGAAATATTAAAGAATTTTCACTCCCTTCTAATAAACGCCTACTATCAGTTTTTACAAATTAATATGGCGTTTATACGCTGAGCGTCGAATATTTTGCTGGAGGGTTGATGATTTTCTATATGGGGTTTGAATAACGTATATATTTCGATATTAGGTCCGACACTCGGTACTTATAGTAATACAGAATCTGTTCGTGACAGGGAGATTGGGTTGAAAAGCCGTAGGGTGGTCCCGGTGGGTGAGGGGGTCGGTTGAGGGAAGCCTGAGTTACCGGAAGCACAGCTGTTGGCCATTTCCTCCCACCGCATACTGAATATTAAAGAACCCCTCGAGTTAACTTATAGCACCTTTAATCACTACCGTCGCGCGCGTTGTACTGGAATCATAATTACCAAACAATCTAGTTCAAAAATGGGAGAAAAACTTTAATTCCGCAAAGGATGATTTTATTATCGAATTTTAACCAATAATGGATTAAGTAATGACTGATATCGGATATCTCACGACGCATTGTGGCTAGAAAAGAATCATCAGGTGAGCTATTCCTACTCCCTGAGTTCGTCGGTACAGCGGGAAGCCGGAAACGAACTGTTTCCCTGAAGCTATCCGCTGCCACGGTTCCCCAAAAGAGAGAGCCACTCTCAGATAGCTCACCTGACGATGCTTTTTAAGCCGAAACGCGTCGTTAGATACCCTTTATCACAATCATTTCTTCCTCCGTTAATAGATAATGCCATTTTTGTTTTCATCGACAAGGATAAAGTCAATTTTTTCCTGATTTTATCGAGTACAGTAGAGAAAAAAAGTTCCGGTTTGAAGAGCTTCCAACGATAACTTCCTCAAGGATACAGGAGGAGGAAGTATTAAGTAGGAGAACTAAATTTTTGTAAAAGTTGTGAAATAAATTTGGTGGGTATCGCAGTAAGTCTTGAGGAAGTTAGAAATTTTAGGTATTTTTTGTTGTTCGTTTTCTGTTTTTTGAAAAAAAAAAATAAAAATTAAGTACCTAATAAATCGCCATTTTATTTTCCGTTAAAAAAATTCTTGAGGAAGTTAAAAAAAAAAAGTTAAAAAAAAAAAAATTATTTTGAAAATTTTATATCAAGGTAGAAATTCAGTACGGTTAGCCAAAGAGAGGCCGCCCTCGAGCCGGCGAAGTGACTCACATTTCTGCCTAGAAAAATTATTAAGTAAAAAAAATTTTGGAAAATTAAAATTTTAAAAACATGGAAAATTTTTAAATAATTCAAGGAATGTTTAGTGAAAATTTGGTGAAGATCGGACCAACAGTACGCCCACAGCGCTCATTTTAAATCTTTGAACAGTCATATCTCCGCCATTTTGAAAAATTTCGAAAAAAGCTCTCGTCATTTTCAAGATTTCTGTGAAAGGAAGCTTGTGTATAAATTTGGTGAAGATCGGATGAAAATTGCGGCCGTGAAGTGTTCCGGAAAAAGTGGCGACGGACGGCCGGACGGCCGGACGGCCGGCACCACAGACAAAGTCAGGATCGGCAAAGATCACTTATCAGATTTATCCTACGGGGTCTGGAAGACCCTTTTCTAGTAACAGGGGGTCGGAGGGTATCACAGTAACTTCTTGAGGAAGTTAAAAACTGTTGAATGTTACAACTGCATATAATTACACATTGTCATATGTGGAAAAAAAATTTAATGAAACAATTTGATTTGTAATTTTTAGTAACTACAACATTTATTATTTTTAGAAACGTACTTTTAATAAAACCCCAGCGTAGTCTCTACTTTTAAAGTTGAAATTATTCCCTGAAATGATACCTGACAATTTTAAAATTCTATTTTAAAGATAGAAGCTAAAAATTTGGTATAAAATAAATAATGTAAAAAAAAATATTTTGTATGCTAGTGTACATTCTAAACTTGCAGGGGTTATTTCAATGGTTCTTGTTAAGAAGAAAAAGTTTTGAAAAGAATTCCCTTGATTATTTTTGTTCCTTCCTGAAAATGTGTTCTTTTATTGTTGCAGAGACTGGGAAGCGTGAGAGGTGAGGACGTTAACTACCTCTTGGGTCTGCCACTTGTAGGAGGTTATCCTTATTTCCCCCAAAATTATACTACTCAAGACCATAAAGTCGCCGAGTCTGTTCTCAACTTCTTCACTAACTTTGCGAAAACCGGGTAAGTTCGCTTCCGCCGGCTTAATCCATATCTCTAATTTAGAGAAGTTACCGGGTTGAACGCAGTTATCAAGTTTTGATAATATAAAATCGTTCCTTTCTTTTATTAACGTAAAGTGTGTTTCGATATATAATGCAATTTTATTGTTGTAAATTTAGTTATTAGAACATAAATTAACCTGGGTAAACAATTTCTAACAGCACGATTCACTATGAAGTGGACATGAACGAGTAAGAACAAGTTGGACGGTAAAGAGGTCCCTGAGAGTAGGCAGGGGAAGCAAATTGTGTTTAAGAGTCGGCGGCTCTCTTCGGCCAGAAAGGAAGAGGGTTTCCCCCCAACAAATTCTATTGCGGTCGTGAACGTGGTTGTTGAGTTGTGATTCACTTAAAGGAAAGGAAGGGAGGGGGTCCTAACCGTCCCTCCGGCTTGTCCTAACTTGACAATGGACAGAGGCCCAACCCTCTCGCAACCTCCCTTCTTTGCGGGCAACAACTTGTACCCGTTTCGACACAACTTGCACACCATCGAAAACGCCTCTACTCTTCTACCCAACCTCAAAAATCTACCTAATGAATAGGGGATTAAAAAATTTATTAAACAAACGTTCATTTCTTCCAAGGCATAAAAAAATATGGAAATCACCGTTAATTTATACCACATTAATATTTATGCATACATAGGCCATGGGAACTAATCCTCATGTGCTCCTATATTAATTAGTCTTCAAAAAAAACAAACTGCTTTACTTGCATATTTTTTATAACAAATAATAACCAACCCAAAAAATTGAATGCGGACTTACAGAATTTTTCAGATATTAGATAGGGTTGCGGTCTATTCCTTCGGGGTGGAATTAAAAAAACTTTTCACTGCTTTTGGTACTTTTTTTTTTTTTTGGTTTTTCGATCGAGAAATTTTCGGTCGTTTCTTTGATTTTAAAACTGATACTAAAGCATCCCGTTTTTGTAGGATTTTTGGGATTTTTCTTTGTTCTTTTGCCGCAGGCCTGCCTCTTTTAATCCGTTTTTGTTGCTTCTATAGGAATTTTTTTCCCTTCATTGTAGAAATATTCAAATCAATAATTTATGAAATTTATGTTCGAAGAATTAACTACAAGTAATTAAGTTTCTGGTACAGGGGCCAACGTTTCAGAACTTCAATAAAGTCCTGAAACTTGTACATTATGGTTAAAATTTGCCCTCAGTAGGTTCTTAAAAATATAAAAATTCCTTTTCTTTTAATTTTTTCCCCATACTTCTACCCAGCCATTAGGAAACCATCGATATTCACCGCACACGATATAGAAGGCCCGAGTAGAATATTTCCTTTGACTCGGATCCTTCTTTCCGCACTTAGTTGCTCCGGTCTCTTCGGGCAAAACCTTTAAAAGTTTATAGCTCGGGTCGGAATCTGGCAAGAAAGGAAAAAAATCTGTTGGAGGGGGAAAAAAATTGATTTCTCAAACTTTTTGTTTGATTGTAAAAAAAAACGACCTACATGAAAAAGGCACATTTTACGATATAATGCGAAATGTTTTTTTTCTTTCATTTTTAGTGTTTTTTTTTTCTTATTGATTGGTTCCTCGGTTCACTTCTATTTATAAGGATTAGCAAATCAAATACTTACAAAGTGGGAATTGGATATTATGAGGTAGAGGTGTGAATCCGAATTATGTTCAATTCAATCCGAATAGCTTCTATACTCCCTAATCAAAGCACATCCTATTAATAACCCTAAATACTCTCAATACAGGTATAAACTATTCAATTCACGCTAAGATTAGTGAAGTGTGCGATCAATTTGCCGGTTGACAAAGGAAAGTGAAGTTATTGAATTTTTCTTTTGAAAGAGGAGCGATTTGTTTCTTGATAAACAAGAAACTTAACTTTTAAAAGAAGATACACTAGGAGTTTTAGGGTTATTGATAAATAACCGTGAGATATGTATTAAAAGAAGATTAAAGAATATTCTCCTTGACATTTTGGTAAAGGTGGTAACGGCTGAGAGAAATTCCTGGTTGAGATTTCATTTCGTTATATTATCAGCAGGAGGGTGTTCTTTTTCGCGGAGTAAATCTGACGTATATTGCGTCTCCCCTCCTCCATCACCTTTTCCCCGACCTCTATAGACATTCGAGCGGTTTTTCATTCAACGTTTGATGAAAAGGGTGTCCCGAGATTTCCGCCTAGGCGAGATTGGATTTAATTTCGTCCCGCTTCTCAGTCTCGGGGATGGATTGTGAGGGCGTGGGCCGTGAAAAGGGCGATGAGGGCGTTAGTGGAGACTAAACAACTCCCAGGTATCACCGTCTAAGTGGATTACACTACGATCCTAAGAGAGTTATGGCCCTAAACCAACAATTAATAGCTTAGAAAACGACTTTTATTTATTAAACCTTACTCCCCCACAAAGAACGATTTTGATTTATATTTCACCATTCAACGTTTTTAAATGATAGCCATCTTTTAAATTATTTTTATCATTTTTTTAGAGACCCCAACGAACCAAGAAGAATGGAAGGGACTCCTTCACACAGCAAAGAAAAAGGAAGACATCGAGGATTCAACTGGGATCTTTATGAACCATCAACACAACTTTACCTCAGTTTATGTAAGTTGTAATCTTTAAATTTTCAAAAATTAGTTTTCTTAGAAGAGTTATTGGATATTTTTTATAAAAGTCAAAACAGAGTATAAAAAGTTCATAGACAATAAAACTTTGATTTAATGACTTTTCAATCCTGAGTAAAAAGTTCAAATACTTTATCTATAAACTTAAGAATCGGATCTCTAACGATCAAATCGTTCAAACTTTATAGAAAAATTTATATTTCTTTTTGAGAATCTGTTAACTTCTATGTTTTATTATTGATACAATCACCTTTTTATTTTTCACCTTCTCAGACATTATCGGAATTGACTCATTCAGTAGCGTTCCTATCTTCCCTCGTTATCGCTTTAGGTCTAATAAAACGTAGGGAAAGGGAAACCCTTTTTTCCCCACAGTTTGCCCTTCGATGACCCCATCATTCATTGAAACGGCCCAACGTAGGGAATTGAGTACGCACATTGGTGGTCCTCTCACGTCTGCTACGTTCACACCGGACTTAAAAAACGATTACTTCCTAATACTGCATAATTATTCTCCAGTAGGCCGTAGTAACTTATTTTTATTAAACAATTTTGAGGCGGACTAAATAACAAGGGGAAAAAATAAATTGAATGTCTCGTTTTAAGGGATTAACTAATGGAAATAAAATGCTCAAAAGCTTAACACGATTTTTCAATTCCAAAAACCAAGTTTTAGGCTTCACACGTTTGCTTTTTTAGATTCTTTTGATTTTAATAAGCTTTAGGAAAAGTCCCAATCGGTTGATATCAATTAATTGTTTAATCAATGTGCTGTTTAACAATTTTCATTATATTTTATAAATTAATAGTTAACGAGGGAGAAAGAATGAAAAAAATGGATATTCCACAACCTGTTTCGGTGTATTATGCCTCTTCAAAGAGACTATTTCCTTCTCTCTCCCTCGTTAACTATTACTTATAAAAAATTAATTATTTTTTATGTTTATAATAAAATTATTTATTAACTCTGTTTCTTTCAAGTTTGATTATACTCAACGAGATATCTTAGTTGTAAAATGCAAACCTTGTGTTTTTTTCTTTCTTTATTTTAGTCGATTTAATTAAAAACGTTCACTTTCAGCAAAAGAAGCATTATAAAACTCTTTTATTTTAAAACATCTTTGTTTCTATAATAATGAAAACGCGAGAAGCAGATGGATTTAATTAGCCGCAGTACCAAAAATCTAATTAAGGAGTCCATCGTTCTTTCACTTTATTAAGACTAGGAATAATCCCTCTTTTTATAATAAAATTAGTTTAAAACGTCCGACAATCCGAATTTTATTCTAACTTATAAGTCATAACCTAATTTAAATCTTAATTTTAAATATTTTGCTTTAATTTTAGTGGGGAATCGACGTTTTTTTATTTACGCTTTAATTGAACTCATTTCCTTGAAACTTCAGACTTGTAAAATTTAATATTAAATGTTAGAGATGAAAAAACCATCTTTTTTATATTGTGAAGAAGTGAAATAAATGAGTTTTCGTTTTATTAATTAATGGTGCACTTTTTCTGAGCTCAATTTTTTTTCTTAGTTTGATGGATGAGTCAAAATGTAACTTTTGTCTTTATTTTTAAATGATTCCTTCGAATAAAAATTTTTAATTTTTCTTTTATCGCACGTCAATAAATAATCAGAATATTAGGGTTGAAGTGTATTAATAATGAAACTAATTCACAATGTGGAGATAATAAAGGGATCCCGGCTGGATGTGAAGCTGTAGGACAGCAAAGCCGGATAAGCCTTTCCCAAAAAGATTTAAAGGGTTGATGCCTGACGTATGTTCTGTACGTTTGCATCCCTTTGCGATAAATCTCAATTTTTGTTGTACAATATTTAATAGTGAAAATCGTGGTGCGAATTTTATTCTTGGAGACAAAAAAAAGAAATTAAAATTCACCTCCATCTTTGCGGCCCTATCATGACAATAAGAGGTCACGTTTTTCCCTTCTGCTAAAAAAAGAGGGTTAAAAAATGTTTTTTTCATTCGCGTAACGGTTGAAAGTATGCGAAGCGCAGGAAACCTGATTGTGAAGCAAAGTATCGTTCTGCATGCACAATGCGATACTTATCGTGAAACGAATAAGGAAGGTGAATACAATTTGTTTAATCATTATGAATGTACGATATTTTTTTATCAATGAAAATGATGTTTTAGCATCTTGTTTTGAATATAGCTTAAAAAGATCAAATTTCTTTCAATAACTTTCTTTTTGTTTGTTTATTTGTTTAAATGAAAACAATGGTTAAGTTATGAATAGTTAGGTTCAATTTAAGTTTTCTGGCAAGTAAAGAAAACGAGCTTGAAGTATAATTAGCGGCTTCTCTGAGATCGAGTTCTCTAAATCTACACCTGTATTATGAGTTTGCCGAGAGGCAATCAAAGTTCTTCAACTTTGAAGCACGGCCGGCGAACATTTTCCGGGAGCAGGTCATGAATGAAAATTGCTAGGATGTTTTATTCAATAAAAGGGGAGAGGGAGATGCTTTTGTAAATCTACGTACGGGCAGGAAAAACGAGGGTACCTTTGACACGTTGTTTGTCGGGGTCGGAATCATTTGTAAGCGTTAACCGCTGACTCCAGCTCCTCTCTCTCAGTGACCGTATCGTATTTAACGAAGATCCCACGGATTAGTCCGCACCGAATAAACCTTATAGGGGATTAAAATGATATCCATCTACTAGCCAGGGATTTGAAAACATTTATTTACTTTGTTTGCTAAGTCCAGAATATTACAAAAATATCATCGGTTAAACGTTGGTGAGTACTAATTAATAAAAACAATACCATTTTACTGATTGGTAAGCCTGAAATATAAAATATCGGAGAAAAATTTAATTTTAGGTAGAAAAAAAAGATCGCCTGGCTTATCACCAGAAGGAACCGAGTTCGAATCTCAAATACCTTTTTTTACTCCAATAAGAAAAAAAAATTTAAGGACAAAAAGGGACTGGAGGATACTCATCCCGTGTAGTTAGGCACCATCATTTTTTAATGGCTAACTGATTTATGCGGTCGGGTAATTAAACGTCTACAGTGTCGTAGCCTTAATTGCTCCGTCCCCTGGTAATTTATTTAAATTTATTTCTACTAATAAGACAACGGCAAACTATAATTTCAAAATATGCATAATTTCTTGTGTAAACTAAACCAAAACTCGAAAAAAAAAACATAAAAGAATAACAAAATATAAAAGATAGCCAATAGCAGGGACTAAAGGTAGATTTCTTTTCTTTCAAGCACAAATCTTCTAGTTTATTCCTAGTAAAATGTCAATACCTTTTTAAAAATTGTAAAATCACCTTTTTTCCTGGTTAAATCCATAAGGACTTCACGAGCGAATCAAATCTATCGTATCCAGCTGTTCAAAATCCTTCTTTGCCGTTCAACAATATCGCAGTTGAGTCAGGATCGGAAAAACTGTGTACCACATATCGTATTGCAGGCCCTAAGCAAAGTACCATAACCCCTTGGCCGATTTCAGCCGTTAACGAACTTGCCTGAGCAGTTGAGGAAAAACGGATTTTTAAAGACTTCTGAAAGAAAAGAAATCTTCCTAAAAAAAACCTCGCTTTTATAAAAGAACTGGTAATAACCAGGTAACGTGACACCTTCTTTATGCTTCTTGATTTAACAGAAAAAGTTTACATTTTGTTGGTTTGTAAAATCTCAAAAAGAGAAGATACATTAAAGGTTTATGTTTCGAGATTTTAATTAGAAACCTTATACGCTTTCAAAGCTGAAAAAAAAAGAAGAAAAAATCCTTCCTATATTTGGTCAAGGTCCTTTTTTTGCTTAAAAAGTAGCCTTATAACTTAAAATTGGAGGTCCATATTTCTTCTCCTCATAAACGATATTCCAAAAGCCTGACGTGACATTACTTACTATAATCACGATTTTGAATAAATTTTAGTTCAAATTTGAATGAAATCATCGTTTTAAATAAGCGTTTAAAATCGCTGACGAAATAAAATGTTGGTAATAAAGAAAAACGTAAAGATAAACCGTTAAATAACTTCTTTTTTTTCCTTTCCGCTCGTAAATATCTTTTCCCATATAAATTTATTAGAGCTGGAAATAGAAACGAAGGATTCAAAAGGAAAAAAAACGAGGAAAGGAATACAATAACAAGATCTTCGGTTCGTATACTGTATACCAATATCACTACGCGATAAAGCACCGAGAAACTCTACTCAGGGTTTCAATACTTAAGAAGGAAGACCAAAAAGAGGGAGGAAAGTAGAGAAGGAGAGAAGTCTGAATATTTTAGGCGTTCACCCTTCCATCATGAGATATCGACGATTGTACCCTTCCATCAATAGACTCTTTTTTAGATTTTTCGGAAAAGAAAAAAAAATCTGAATAGTTAACATAAAAAGATAATTTTGATGAGAATTGCCATAGTTAGGAAGACACCTTTGGTCAGACCCTTTAATTAACCTGAGGCGACCAAATGAGGCCCCTCTATGTTCGGCGGCCCTTCAATTATTAAGTCAAGTTTAAGTGCAGTAATTGTTTTCCTATAAATTAACATATCAAAGGGACCTGGAATCTGTCCCACGAATTAGTCACGCTCAAAATATAGAGAGTTGCCCACTTTATTCAATTAATGAGTACTCTAAAGAAAATGCGATGGTTCAAATTCATGGTTCAAACAGGGTGTTCCAACTAGAGTGGACCAGCAACTTTACGGCAAAGCATTTATTCCTACAATAAAAAAAGTTAAATGTAAACCCCCTTATTTTTGGGCTGGGAATCGACTCCATTTGGTAGATTTTGGTTATGGTATGCAGGGTGTCCCAGAGCGACACCAATTTCGTTACATATTTTATTTCAGATTCGTAATCTACGAAAAATTTCAAGTTCGTTTGACGAATCTCTTCGGACAACTTTAAAAAGCGGATTTTTCACCAAAAGTTCTTGTCGCTCTGGGACACCCTGTATATCGACACTAAAATCTACCAAATGGAGTCGATTCCCCGTCCAAAAATAAGGAGGTTAACATTTAGTTGGTTTCTTTTAACTTCCTTAAAGAAGTTATTGTGATACCCTCGTCGTCGGGTTTTTGGGGAGGGGTCTTCCAGACCCCGTAGGGTAAATTCGAATATGGATCTACACCGATCTCAACTTTGTCTGTGGTTCCGGCCGGCCGGCCGTCCGATTTTTGAATTTTAAAAAATTCGCTGCGGCCGAACCGTTAATCCGATTTTCACCAAATTTTCACCAATTACTCCTTATATTTTTTAAAAATTTTTGGAGTACAAAAATTGCCACTTTTTAATTATTAATTTTTTTTAGTAGGGAGAAATTTCGTACTTCTACCCATTACGAGAGGCACATCCCTAGGCCAAAGAGCCCATTATTTCTACCTTGACACTTAAAAAAATTTAAAAAAAAACTCGGAAAATTTTTCAAAAAAAAAAAAAAAAAAAAACTAGGAAAATTTTTCGAAAAAAAATAATAACTTCCCCCTTCCTTATTCTTCCCCTCCTTTATACTTTCCCTCCCTTCGTTATACTTTCGTTCCCTTATTTCCCCCTCCGTTATACTTCTCCCTCTGTTAAACTTCCTCTCCCATATACTTCCCCCTCCGTTTTACGTCCCCTACGTTATACTTCCCCCCTTATACTTCCCCCTCCTATATTTTTACTTCTCTTCAAGGAAGTTTTGTTGGAAGCTCTTCAAACAAGTACTTTTTCTATGAAATACACACTAATTTTTCTTTTGTTTACTAAAGAAATACCATTTTTTAGGACTCTTTATGTGAACTAACTCCAAAAAAGGAGCGACTTTTAATTCTATGTTATAATATGCAATTCTAACCATTCAAAGTCTGATATTGAAATGAGAAGATATAATTTAAATTTCTAGTAAGCATACACGTCGGGAGCCATTAAAACAAAGGGATTTAGGTTGGCAACTCGAATAGGTGCCTTCTCCTTATGTGTAAAACGGGCGGATGGTTAAATACCTTTGTGCATAACAATAACCGCAGGAGCGGGTCGAACCTAATTACAACCGATGCCAAAAGCCGTGCTTTCGAATGCCCTCCTTTCCCTACCGCACCCATTCACCCTAAACTTTAACAATTTTCATATTTTTACATCCTTTAAAATATTCACCATTTCAAAATCTCCCTTTTTAATTGCGTGACTAATTAGTTCTCAGAAATAGAACGAGGAAAAAGGACTAGTGGACTGACACTTTTTAAAAGCCCTTCAGTAAAAACCTCTAATTAGCAATCATTTTTAATTAGTAGTTAATTAGAGGAATATTAGATACAAGCTAGGTGTTATTTTAAAAAATTTAAAATGTAATTAAATTTCTAACAGGATTTTTCATTGATCACATTTTAGCTTGACAACAAGGTTCTAACTTGTGCTCAATTATTTGAATTCAAAACGCTACTTCCATTAACTATACATTGACATAGTGTTAACTGACCTTTGGTATATTACATTTCCCATTTACAACAGTATTAAATTCTTTAATTATATTTAAACTATTTTACTCTTGTTTTTAAAAAAATCAATATTGAATGAACTGGAGAGTATTGTGAAATGTGTAGGACGTTTCCTCCCTAAATCTTCCTCAAGCTTTTTATTAATGAGAGTCAATCTTTCACTTGGGAGAGAACAAGTTTAGGTCTAAAGTAGACGGATAGAGGTTGATGGTTAAACCCAAGTGGTATAAGAGCGATCACCTTACAGGAAACCAAAAAGAAGGAAAAAATCAATTTTATCTCTTTTAAAAGTTTGGTAAAGAGCAGCTCCTAAAAAAGGTAGCAGTTGGTACGAGAGGAAAAAATTTACCCACTTCTCTAACCAGATTTATGAGAATAAAAAATGAACAAAAATCTTAGGACAAAAAAGAAGAAAAGCTATTTAATTCACCGCCTTTGGAGCTGTACCTACATTCTTGAGATTTATCAAAAAAATGTTAAATATGAATTATTTTTTTTATCAAAAATTAATCTGAAGGGATTTTAATTGAACAAAAAAACTAAGTACCTACATAATAGCCTCTTCACTTTTAATTAAAAAGAAGAGTGTTCGTCCAGTATTGGATATTGGAGAACTATTGAACTTTTCAAGCAAATATCACCTTTAACTGTAAAAGGAGATGATAGTAAATATTTAACAATTTAACAACTAAAAAAATTGCAAAATTCCTATGCTAATACGCCTTTTTTTCCCTTCCAGAGGTATCTATTATTCACTTTTTCTCTTTTAAGTAATAATGAAGCAGCACTTTGTTGTTCGACATTTCTTTTGAAAGGTCCATTTTATCGATCTACGCCAGAGGGCTCGGAAGAGCAAAGGAAATCTTTCAGCTTCCAATAAAGCCGACCTACAGTAAAGCAACACGCTTCGGCAACTTAAAAGGGTTTTAACATTTCCATAATGTTTAAACCATTCTTTTATTTTTTATCCCCTCCGTTTGCATATTATGACTGCAGTAAAAAATATGGATATACCGTAACCGGACTGATTTTTTTTCTCTCTCTCCCCTCGGTCCATATTCCTCTCTTTTTTAACGGCGATCGTAAACATTTCATCTCCTTGCCATGATTGTTAAAAATAATATCACTGTTTGGTTTTATTATTGTTTTTTGTAGGTAATGGTCATATAAAATTTTTGGTCAATAAAACAATAATTTAATATTTTAGTTCCCCTATCCCCAAATTTTTTTCGAACTTTTTAAAAATTCAAGAGGCGAATCCGAATCTCGTACTACAAACACTGAGATTATCAGATGAATTATTTACAGATTTCAAAATTAGATCCGCAGTCATATTCTTGAATTTTGTTGTAGCAGTTTTTACATCTCTTTTTCGGGGACAGTCGTTTCTTCTGGAATGAGCTCCACTCGTACTTTACTGCCGAAGAAGAAAACGGCCTTTTCTTCTCAATAAATAAGCAGATAAGGTCTAGTAATCAGGAGCTCCGTTTTCCTACTTTCCTCCAAACCGTAAAACGACCCGTCTAATCTTATTAACAATCATATTCGGACATAATATGATTTTAATTAAACTCTAATTTTTTAATTAAATTTTAAATACCTAAAACTTGCTATTTTTAAATACTTTGAATAAATTAGCTTGCTTGCATAAATGTATACATATTTCCTGCATTTAAAATTAGATCCTATCAATCCGCGATTTCTAAATTTCCAAAATGCCTAACAAATTTTCCCTATGTCTAAAACAATATAAATTGTTGAGCGTGGATATATTTTATAATAATTAAATTATGAAATTCATAGATTAGCAAGTTCAAAGTTGGCTTAAGGGATCTGCATCAATTTACACCAATTGAAAACGATATAATGGATTAAAATAATTAAAATAACGTTTTTTATCAAAGATCGTAGTTAATGCAAAAAAAAAAGTTTCTATAGACGTCCTAATTAGGTCTCAAACTTTAAGTCGGTTGTCTTTTGACCTTTTGATACTAAAAGACAAGAAAAGTCCAAAAAGACGGCTTAGCAGTCGCAGTAACAAAGCTTTGGTGATTGAAACAAGTCCATTATGAAGACTAATTCGATTTCTTTAGCATCGAGTGCCCTTGGGACAAAGGTAAAAATCTTAATTGTAATTAAAAATTTTCCATAAGCCTATGGTTATTTTTATAGCTAAGGCTAATCGGAATAATTGAGTTAATAATTTAAATATAATCTAATCTTTCTCACGATGAATGGGCAACAGGAAAATCAAAAAGAAAGTTTCTTCATGGAAAATGTTTTTCTGGTTCATAATTTTACACTTTCCAAAATTATCTTAAGAGAAGAGCCAGGCGGCTTTTTCAAAATATATTTTTTTAATATCTGGATATTTTATAAAGAAAAAAAACATTTTATTAGAATATTTCTTGTCTACAAAAATAACCATCACATGGCATGTTCTAGTGGTTTTTCCACTAACAAGCTCTTTCGGACTTAACAAGACGTTCCTTTTTAACTTTTTTTATCTATACAATCGGGATGTTTTTTTTGTTGAATTAAAATAATTTATATAAACAAAAGATTTTATAAATTTTCAATATATATTTTTTAAAAATTGACATTGTTCCATTCAAAATTTAATTATAAAAAGAGAAAAAGAAAAGAAGCAAGCTTTGGCCGTTTTTGATTAAAAATAGCTCTTATTATTATCTTAGAAATTTATATCAGAACAATAGACCGCAGGGAATAAACTTTTAAGGGAGCCTTAAACAACGCCTTTAAATTCAATTATAGTAGAAAACCTTCTGTGAAAAGCTGAGTCAGAAATATTTCCGTAAACACTTCATTCCGAGATCGTCGTCTTTTACGGAAAGTCTGGTCTCACCCCTCCCTTTTATTAATGGGAATGAGACAACTTTCTTGGAGACACGGTTGTTATTTAAACATGTTTACGACTCAACCTAAAACCTCTTAAGAAAATTATAAAAGGGGGAAAAAATAAAGAAAATTTAATTTTGAAAAGACAATACGTGTTTTCGTGGCACGTTCGTTTTAACGGCTGAAGAAATGGGGCTGGAAACTTTATTTTATCAATTTTAAACCTTCAAGCTTTGGCATATTTTCAAAATAAATTAAAAATCAATAGGTTTTTTTTATTTTTTTCTATAAGTATCGAGATAGAAAAGCCCTATTCCCACTTGACGCCAACCTCTCTAGGATGCTCAAAAATAATGAAACTTGAATTTTTAGAAAAAAAATTTACATTTTAAATTAATCCAACTTACAGGTTAAAAAAAGACCTAATTATGAGGCAATAACGTATGTTTTTGACATGAATACCCCTTTTCAACCCTGCAGTATAGATGTTTTTTTTTTTTTCGTTTAATTTTTCTCAATTTAAGTCCAGGTTAAATTACATCATTGAAAATTAAACAATTCAATTCCTCACTGAATTATTTAATAAATAAAATAAATTAGTTCTTTGTGTTTTTTAATTGTTTGAAAATGAAAATAAGTGAAATAGATTTTGTGAAACAAGTTTAGAGAATTAAAAATGGAAAGTAGCAAAAGAACATAATCCACATGGAAAAAAAAAACCTATTTTCACGGGCGGGTTGAGTACTGAATGGTTCCGGATAATTGGCTTTCCGGTTAGCTGGCTTCTTGTTGATCGCCGCTCTGGTGTACATCCATCGGCCCCAATTGTTGTATCTTTACCTTTTTTTACCTCCATAAAATTTTTCATTCGGTAAATTTATTTACAAACGTCGAAATAGAATTTATTCCTATTCCATTTGCTGGAAGAGCGCTGTATATTTTCATTCATGACTAATAATAATTTCTGTTTGAAAGCTAGGGGTTCTCTGGAACTGAGATATGGAATATAACAGTCGCAGTATAAAACCCGACGCTTCGGGCTTGTGCATCAAAAAGTAGATTATAGTCCCCTAGAGACTCCACACAACCTAGTGCGCTAATTAAACTTGAACAATGTTATTTTATCTTTAAATGTAAAAATTTGAAAACGAATTTTACAAAGTTTAAAACTATAAACGAGGTTTTAAATTAAAGTAACTTCGTGACTCTGAATAAATTTTCCTTTTTTTCAACAACGTTCTTAAATTACTCTTAACGGGAAAGGGTCCATCTACCTTAACCAGCGTTTACACATCACTGTTCAGAAATGTTAAACAAAATTACCTTTTAAAACTTAAAACGCCCGAGATTCCTTATGTTTGCTGTTGAATCATTCATATTCTAAAGAGTGAAAATTAAGGAAAAGTTTTTCTATAATAAGCTGAAAATTTCAAAAGTTTTCCGCACGAGGAGGAAACTCTTATTTAAAATGTCATCAAGGGCATTTGAAATTTAAAATGTGAAAATAGCTTTTGTCGTTGAAAAATGTAGGAGGGTAAAAAAATGCAAACGGGACTAATAGAAGCTGAAGTGTGTTTGTTGACCCATCCGTCGATTGGACTCTATTGACACAGATAAAAGTCGGAAAATACAGCATGCGGGAAAAAAATGACGTCAGAATTTTTGATGGGGAATTCTCCATCATAGACGGCCAAGTCTGAATGTCCTCTACTACTAAGTGCCGACTCTATTTTTCCCGAATAAGCTCATTTTTATTCCTACTGCATTCGTTTGTTTGAACATGGAAATTTTTTCGTTGTTTTTAACCTTCTCAGAAGTTATTTTATTTTCGTGTCTGAAGTGCCGGCCGTCCTGCCGTTTTGCTAGGGCCGAACTTCACCAAAATTTCACCAATGCTTCTTCCTATTAAGTAGAATACTTTGGAAAAATTTTTCAACATTCGGGAATTTGGGCTGTTCATGCCCGTTTTGTGAGGCCTTCATTGATTGTTCTTATAAATTTTTCAAAAAAAAAAAATTTCTCTTTTGAGAAAGTTTCCGTCGCCTTCAGGCCAGTACTTTTTTCGTCTTCATGATCTTTAATATATTTTTTCTGGATTAAAAAATACTTAGGGTTGTTTTTCTCAACTTGTTCAACATTTCAATATTAATCAGAGTCAGAATCGGTTAAGAAACTAATTAATTTTGAAAAAAAAAAGTTTCTCTTCAAAGTTTTTTTCCACCCTTTTGCTTTGTGATAAAAAATAAAATTATTAATACGGTTTAACAATTAATTATTGTTGGATAGTGGAGATAAGGCGAAATGTTCAGGAAACGTCGGAAAGCCTCGATAACGATTGATATTACTTGGAAGGTGTCGGACCGGCTTGATAAGGGACCTGACGTGAACCTCTAAACGAGTTTAGTCGCGGCTATAGACAGAGCCTTCGTATCGACCCTCACCCGGGATTGATATATAGTTCAGCGGGAGGCCACAACTTAACTCCGTCCCACCCTCACTTCGCCACCCCTCGGGCACATCGCCCAAAACCGTACAATATCCGAATCAAGATCCGAAGGAAAAAAAAAGCATCGTCCTTTTTCCGGCCAACTTTTACTCAACGTTTGAAATTCCATGGAAAACTTTATTGAATATCAAGAATTTTCAGGTTACTTTTCAGAATGGATTTTTTTTATCCTTTGATGTACCGATATGTCATTTAATCCGTTTAAATCGAGAAACTCTCCCTTTGACCCTAATTCGATACATGAAAGTCATCGGCGTTCCTCTCTTTTCAGTGATTATTTTGATTTCAAACAAACTCTGTAGTTTTCCATCCCCTTTGGGGGTCCGATGTTTGGGGAAGTTTAATAACATTAGCCGTTGGGTAAAATTAAGGCGGGGGCACGCGGACTAATGAAGGTAAAGTCAGTGTCGGAACTGAATTTCAATTGGCTTCGGTGAATCATCATAATCTGATTACGCTGAAAAATAATAGGGTTAATCCTACCCAAGAGACCCCCTTCAGCCTATCAGCTAAACCGTGTAAACGATTAAAGGTTATGAGTGAAAAAATTTCATTAAAACAAAAATAAAAAAAATATTTTTAACTTTTCAAGACTCACAAAAAATATACCTATTAAGCATTTTCTAATTAGGTATTAGATTATAAAAGAAAAACAACTGCTTGAGGCGGTTAGACTGGAAAAATATTAAAAACTTTTTTTTTCGGGTGTATAAAGGAAGAGAAAACGGATAATTAATTTTGTTGTCCGTTTTTCTCTTTTCGACAGAGCTCAAAAGTTGCATATTCGAAAAGGCTGGGAGACAAAACTTGGGGTTCTTAATTAAAAAGTGTTTTTTGAGGGAGGCAATTAGGGATTTTCGGCGAGGGGTCGGTCGGCCTCGAAAGGGGATGAAATCGCTTGAATGAGAAAAAGTTAGAAACTGTGTACTTCTTGAGTCGATCTCTTCTCCGCGGAAAGGAGTTATAGCGTGAAATTGTTTTTAATTAACAACGGAGTTCTTTTAAAAAATAAATAAAAAAAACAATGCCAGCGCAATAAAATAAATTGAGTCTTGAAAACTGCCAATTTATGTTAAAAACCTAATTTTAAATGCAACCATTTTTCAGGCTTATTTTTCTTTATTCTAAAAAAATGACCTCGGACTCGAGGCTGTAAAGCGACGAAATAAAGAGGATCTACTTAATTTGAATATAAACAAAGAAAACGCCAGAAATTAAAGCTTTCATGTAAATTTTGTATTTAAAAGGTAAATAGAACTCAAAACAGTCTACTCGCGCATGAAAAATTTGGAGAGAATCAGAAAGACCCATTTCCGAAAACTGTCTATTGAGGGTGAGACAATAATTACGTTTTTCAGAAAGTTAAAATGGGCTCTAAAGTCTTGTTTTCTGGATTTACCGAGCGTTTTAATAACTTTTTGGGGTGGTTCTGCTCTTGGTGGTAGGTTAAGCCGAAATGGTAATTGAGAGGGAAGGGAAATCAATTCATGTATACAAATAGGCATTTAAGTATTGATAACGTTAATACTCCTTAGCGATTACCAAAGGATTTCATAAATAAATGATTTCATAAAACGGCCTACATGATGCAAACAGTTTGTACGAGTTAATGCATACTGATAGGTACTTAGATGAGTCCGTACGTTGAGAGGAAGGCTAGAGTTTCTGGACTGGGGGAGAGGATGGTCCCGGCACGAAAACTAATTTACGACTCTCATGCCCGGAGCCTTTAGCCCTCTTCTTCAACGAGACGAAGGTAATCAATCCGCCGAGCTCAGCCTTGAGCCACTTCTCCGCCCAACCTCGCCCCCCGCGTCTTTCCCTTAAACTCGCTAATAGACCATTCACAACTTCCATCGGATAAGACGTCTCTTCCCGAATTTCGGGATGAACCCCCCTTTTTTTAGTCTTTGGCATGGAAAAAACGGTGTTAACTCCTACTTTTTATCGCGTTTTTGAGACGACTCATCAACTTATGATCTAGGCGTATAGGGCTCATCGGCTGTTTGTCACGTTTCATCTATTTTCCTTCCCCTATCTCAACTTTATTTTAAAACAAAATTCCACGTATCCATTTTTTTATACTACAAAAGCTTTAAAACCAAAGTAGGTAGAATACAAATGACTAGGCAAACAACATCCCTCAAAACTCCGTTGGTCCTGAAAGTTAGAGCGTGGGACTTAAAGAGATTCATTGCGGACATTTTGAAGGTTCTGTTGCAGACTGAATATTAGACACGTATAACATAAAAGTTGAATATAATTTAATTCTTGTTATGTGATCAAAAGTTTAAATTATTCTAAACTTAAGGACTAAAAAATAAATTTTGTTGGATGTAATTTATAACCAAAGCGTAGCTGCCCTGCTTACAAAAAGCAGGTTCTCTGAATTTGCGACGTATGGACTAACTTTTTGTCAAGTTTTAATAAAACAGTGACATTTGACAAATCCCATGTACTATCCAAATTCATAATCTTCTCATTTTATGTTTAGAGACGCTTTTTAGCCAGAATTCATTAGCGGTGGGATATGAGGGTGGCTTTAGTTCGGAAAACTAACAATACAAACAATAACTTAACCCCTCCATAGAAAATAAGAGAAACACCTTTGAAAAGACTCCGGGTGCACATAAATCCTCCGGCCGCAAACAAGAGGGGAACTAAGCTAATTGGTCCTGGCCGAGATGGTGACCGCTATTCTCCAACGACCTGAATTAAATCCACTCGTTTACGGGATGTTGGAAAAGTGTGTGTGAGAATATGCGGAGGTCGAGGGGAAGGGTCGTAAGCTTCGAAAACCTCACCGACCGCCACTTACCTCTGTTTTCCCTTCCTATTTCCGATCGAGCGTCTCGCATAATTTTCGCTCCATTTCCCTTTTAAATTGATCCTAATAATTTCCAGTCTCTGAACAAACATTTCAAATACTGTTTGATTACGAAAATGGAAAAACTTTTGTTCCATTTTTAACGCGTGATAAACACCTAATAAATTTTTTCTCTCGTTTATTAATCCGATATTGTTTAAATTTTATCATGAAAACCCTTTTCCAGAGACCGTACCGAGGGTGTTACAATATCTTCTCTATAGAAGTTAAAAATACACTCAAAATAAGAGTGGAATTTCAATAAAGTGTGGCCTCAGGCATTATAAATGTTTAGCATTTTTAAAAGTTAATCGGTTTTGTTAAGAAAGTCCGAGCTCAAAAAAAAGATTTTGACGGAAGGTGTGGAGTGAAAAGATTTAAAATCACAAATCCTCCTTTTATCTGTTCTTACATTTTATGTAAAGGAGGGGGTCGGACGGTTGCCAAGATGTTACGTCCCTTGGATTTATCGTTCTGTCCTCCGCACCACCCGCGCTATTCCGCTTCCTAACCGTCTCTTTCTCTTTCACTCCGACCTAATCCAATTTCCCAACATTCCTCCGTCTCAAAAGAAACCCTCAGGAGAAAAATTATAAAGCAATCAAGTTTTGGCAATATTTCCTCTCCTGGAATGGATCCTTAAAAAAAGTCTGCTCACGCCGGACTGCATTACTTTCTAAATCAATAACTTTCGCAATTTGTCGACCAAAGCCAAATCGATGCCAGAGGCCTAAAATAATCTTCCAGCATTGAACCCTGAACCCCCATGTTGAGAATAAGCGCTTATCAGATTGTAATTTTTTTTTAATTTTGTTTGATAAGAAAGGGTGGAAAGGGAAGTTTGAATTTTGTGTCTTGAAGTTCAGGACTTGGGAAAACAAGTCTATGCAATTTTAAACTTCATGATTTAATTGAAAACTTTATTCGATTTTGCGCTGCCTTCAAGGAAAACCGTCCTCGTTTTACAAAAAGAGTAAAAGGCCTTTTTTTTTACAAAGAATATACGTGTTCAAACAAGATAATCACGTTGAGTGCGGTCTTCCTTTTCCTCCTGATGGCTCAAAGATTTTTACCCAAAGGACCTTTTACGTCTTTATACAGTAAACCCAGCAAAAATCTTTTTCCATAAAAACATTTAATTTTTTTTTTCAGCTACAAAGCCGAGAATGAAAAGTCACTATAGAGGTCATAAAATGGCGATTTGGCTCAACCTGATACCGCAACTGCACCAGCCTGGAGATCAGGACGTGAGCATGAGACACCACCACTTTCACGAAAGGGCGAACCATTTTTATTCCGGTAAATATCGATTTCAATATTATTTGATTTTAAAATCTTATTCATAAGTTGATTAAAAGAAACTTTTCCAATAATTAATTAATATTTCTCTCCGTTTTATTAAGTTCGACCCTCAGAGTTAAAATAGAGTCGGAGTATCCAGAAAGTTTTGAGTGGGATTTCGATCTCGCCCTTTTCGCCAAAGGAAATTAGAACGATGCCAAAATTATTAGGCATCATTTTCCTCCTCGGTAGACCTTCTGTTGGTACAAAACTTGGATAATTACATGTTGCCACATGGGTGTAGGTTTACAAAAACTTCTTCGCCCAAATCTAAACTGTTTACGATTCGGTTTATTGTTTCAACCAACTTTTTGAAATTATCGCAGAGGTCGACTGACAAAAACAACCCGACCTGGCAATTAACAGAAATGGCGTCCCCTATCGTTCCCGCAAACACCCTTTGTAGGCGTTTTCTTCGAGCTTTCTGTCTAGGCAATTTTGTGCCCTTTTGTGCAAGAAACACGCTCTTTAAAGAATTCTCAGACGTTTTCCTGATTTTTTCCCGATCATTTTACTGATAAAAACATAAACTGTGTTTTTGCCCAACACCAAAAACCCATGACCAATACCAGCAATAAAAATCTAAGTTTGATGCATATAAATTCAAGAAGAAAAATGATTTCTACATAAGAAGACCAGATTTCCTTTTTTCCAATCGATTTCCCCAAAGAGAAACGCATCCTGACGTCTAAACTTCCATCTCGTCAGGTTTTATTTACGATAAAAAGATAAGGGAATAATGGAAAACGGAAGTTGGTTTTCTGGAGTTATTGACAACGTGTGACGGCTCTTTTAAACCCACCGGAGCATAAAAGAAGGGAGCGATGGGAAAAAAAAGCCCGTAGAGGGAGAGAAGTATCAAAAAGCTGACAAAAAGAATCGCCTCAGAACAAAAGAGACCGAAGCCTTCTTCATAAGAATTTAGAACTTGACGTTTCCCCTCCCACAAAAACTGATGGATTCAACCTCATGATTAATGGTATCTACACTCAAGGAAGAAATATCATGAAATTTTTTACTCGCTGAATCAATTTTCCTTCTTTTTACAGAGCTTCAAGAATTTTATAATCGGGGGAAAATCCAGTATTCATGAAAATATTTTAAGATTTGGGTTTAAATCGTTTTAGTTTATCGGAAAACGCTTTTCGTATAATTTAAACGAAAACCGTAGAATAACCTTCGACTGTCGTTCAAACAGTCGTCCGTTTTCAACTTTGGTGCGGTTTTGCGGTCGACCCCGTCGCGCGGATACTATCGAATTTAATCCAGAATAGACTTCAAACTTGCCAACTCAAACTTTGACCAAATGTTTACCCTCATCGTTCGCATATTAATTTTTAAACGAACAAGAAAACTTCTTTAATTACCCATTCGGAAGATATTTCAATATAAAAACCCATCATTTTAATCATAAAGAGGGACAGAAGTTGTGGAATAAGCAAACCCCTTTTGTAAGGAAGGGTAATCCCACTTAAACAAAACTTAGAGCCTCCTTTGTTGATCTCGGGCTATCTGAACCAACGCAAAAGTTTACATATCGGTCTTAACTGGAAATATCTCGCTCTTGGATTGTATTCTTAACAAACAGAACTAAGGCGAATTTTATTAAGTTAACATCATAAAAGAAAATCTCTAAAATTTTTCGAAGTTTTAGAAGAACCGATCCGTTTTAAATCATAATTGGAAATTCAATGGCGAGTTCTGTCATTGGCGTTTTTGCTCAATTTTTCAGACTCATTATTTTCTACCTCATTCCATGATTAATTAACTAAAAAAATATGCTTACCCTGATAATTTTCGTCCGATATTCTTTTTAAGATATCTCTTTTGCCATTTTTGCACTTTCTCGTTTAAATTAAACCAATATAAAACGTTGTCAAAGAAGGATCAAATTTATTTCCTTTGAAAATTGGTTTCATTTATGTGTTGCTGAATCTAAACTCAATGATTGCTACATGAAAAAAAGGCAGAGAATATGGAGTGCTATCTAGGCGAAAGACCTGAAACGGAAGGTAAACATTTTTCATACTAGATAGCGCAAAGTCTTCCACCTGCCTGGTCTTATGAATAATGTTGGAATAAATGAACTGTGGAGAAAAAGAATTAAGAATCTATAGAATTGCTTGAAGAAGTATTTGAAAGGATGGGGAGAAGATGAGAGTTATTAGGGGAAGAAAATGGGAAGTAGGTTGGACGGAGCGTAAAAGCTATGGGGTGGAGGAGAGCCGAAGTCGAAAATTGAAGAAACTTGTAAAAGATCGTCTTATCTGAAGTTCTATTAAAGGTCTATTTAATGGAGCAGGACCCTACGGACGCGATTTCACTCACCCCATTGGTTTTCAAAATACAGCCGCCTCCCCTTTCTTCTTTTTCTGTACTCCCCGACAAGCTAGGTAAATTAAGTTTCGCTTTAATATACCCAAGACGGTCGTTATAGATTTGGCAAAAGTCTGAAAATGACTCGAACAATCTGTTCAGCCTCGTTTTTTATCCTTTTATCGCCGGTAAGAAAGAGCATCTATCACACCTTCCTTATTTTAATCAGAAGGAAGACTCCATGCCAAGACGCAGTTTTTCCACCAATAAGATCTTTTATTCCGAGTGTCCTACACCTGGAATCCTTTGCTATATGAAAAATTAATACGTTTTTGTTAATTTTTAGGTGCAATAAAAGCGGAATCTTTTACGAGGATACCTCCAACCGTAGGAAGCAGTACGAACCGTCCGTCTGAGTTTGTCGAATGCCCGCCGAACGTAACCGGATCGAGCGACGAGCCAATGGGACTTTCCGATCTCGGTGCGAGTGGTAAAAAAGTCGTCGAAGACGATGACTCCGAGGAGGAAGACGAAGCTGATCTCCTCGAACGTCATTACTACAGCACTTCGACCGCTCTCGGCGTAACCGTCGGCGTCGGATGTTTGCTTCTCGTCCTCAACGCGCTTATTTTCTCCGCAATCTATTACCAGAGGAAAAGACGGAAAAGCAGAGAGGCCGAAGAAATAGAACAGGTCGAAATCAAAACGCTTTCCGAAACTTCCTCCCACGCACTACCCATCAAACACCCTCCAACGCCACCTTTAAGAACGTCTAGTGTCCCACCTCCCGGAACCGTCAAAAAAAGAGTGCAAATTCAAGAAATCTCAGTTTAACTCCAATTTTATTATAAAAAGAATGTTTTCAATTATTATCGTGACTTTCAAAAAAATTACAATCACATCTTGTGAAAAGACAAAAAAGAAAATCAAAATGGCCTATAAAACACAATCACCCAATTTTTGATTTCTTTTCCTTTCTAGCTAGAACATCAACAATATTAACAAAAATTGTTTCTTTTAAAAGAAACCATTGTAAATAATGTACAAAGTGAAAAAATTAGTGAACTTTCAAACTATACATTTAACTTTGATAAAAAAATGTTGTTAACAAAAATTTGGAATTGCATTACAAATAAAGATGAATTTCTGAACGTTATATGGTATTTATAAAATTTAAAAATTATGGAATGTTATTGATTATTAGTGAATTGTGGAACGTTTTATTATGAAGATGAAAAATAGTCAATCAAGTGTAAAAAAAATTTCTGGTTGTTGTTTAAAGTACAATGAATTTTATTATTTTAAGTTTTTGTTTTTTTTATTGTTCATTTAAAACAACTTTGCTGTTTTTATTTATTTTTGTTTCATTACATATCTTGTTAGAATATTGTGAATGTCGAAGTGACCTAAATAAAACGTGAGATTGTTTTAATTTAATAGACCTTGTATGGATAGGCCCAGGCGGGGGCTTTCGCCATGTTGGTTGCCGTTGGGGTGCCTGACTATTCCACCCAACAGGAAGAATTTTTCCGGAAATCATTCCAAAATTAGAAATCCTTTGGCAGGGTTTGAACCCCAGCCTTTTTGATAGATATTCCACGTTTTTTCGTAGCAAGGGAGATTTCGTACAAAATGACGTATCAGCTGAACTAATAAATTTAAAATAAAAAGTAAATTTACACACTGTTATCAAAGCTTATATTTTAGGATGTCTCAATTAGAGTATTTTTGCCAAATTTTTTCGTTTTCCACAAATTTGCGTTTTCAGAACTAACAGCAGAGCACAATCGGTGGCGATGCGAAGTAAAAGTGCATCCGTATCGACAGAAATTAGAGCGGAAGAGTCGGACCACAATATTTTACAGTCTGTCGGAGCGAATTTCTCATTATTAGCAAACGTACCTGGTGCAGTTCCAATATCTGACTACGGTTGATAAATTTCGATAAAATAAACGCATTTTATTGTTTATTTTAGGTAGCAGCGGACAAAACAACCCTGCAATAATAGACGTTGATTACCATGTGAATTTAAACGGTTTTTACCATAAAACGTGGATGTATTCGTCGATGAAGAAGACTAACCCGCAATTGGTTGTACGAAGAGGTCAACCTTTTCGCTTAGGGATAAACGTTGATGTTCCCATTTCTCACAGTGAGCAACTCAAGATGATTTTTTATGCAAAAGGTAAAGCCATCACAAGCAAGTCCCCAAAATCAAATTTTCATAATTTTTTAAAACATATGTTTATCTTTAAAGACCAGGAAAGCTCAGCGGATGAAAGCGCTCATTTTGAAATTACTCCTCCTAAAGCCCCTTTCATGTTTATCACTAAAAACAAGTGGTCTGCTATTTGGGATTTCATTTCATCCGACGGGAAAACACTGTATTTACAAGTTAGTTATCTTAATAAACATAATTTAAATTAATAAAAGACAAAGATACTTCCAAATCATGATTCAATAGTCGGGAAATGGCATATGGAAATTTATTTTGAAAGCAGAGTCGGGAGTGCTTCCTGGAAAACAGAGAGCCAATGATAGTCATTTTTAACGCCTGGAATAAAAGTAAAAGAGGTTATAAATCTTTTTTAAACCAAAAGGATTTCAGACGATGAAGCTTTCACGCCTAAATTTTCACAAAGAAACGAGTACGTGATGAGAGATTACGGTAAAATTTTCCGCGGAGTTCACAATTCCGTATCGCCAACTTTATGGAAATACTCCCATTATGATACAGACGTTCTCGACTTCGCTACAGACGCGATGTGCAAATTCGGAAAAATCGAAATTTCAGAATGTAAAGTTATAAATAAAATCCCAAGATATATCGCAGAATCTGTACGTTCATTTGCAAACCGGAAATTCTCACCATTTCTTTAGGTTCAAGAAGTTCTTACTGAAAGTGGTGCAGAAAGAGGAAGGGATTGGTTCGGAACTTCATCAATCATAAGAGAATATAGAAAAACGGAAAGACCTGTGAAAGTCCAGCCTTTTGTCATATCTGCTGTCATAGTTTCATGTAATTTATAAAATTTATTCTCAAAAAATAATAATTTTTTAGGCTTAAGAGCACTCGGTATTGCGTCTAGAAACGTGACTTGTTACAATTGGGCAGTGAATCCATCAGAATTCAAAATAGTCGATTTACTGTACACGAGTAACTCATTTGTTGATGTTAACACAAGAAAAGACTTTGCGATTGCGTAAAAAAATTTAAATTCTACCTCTATCGTATTTTAGTTGCCATTTTGTTTATGCGGAAGTCTGGATGAAAGGAACATTCAACGATTTAAATTTTACCGGTTGGGCAGGGCTGACGCCAAAACACGGTCCGTTCCCGATGGAATTTCTCGACAAAGAGATTCCGGATGATGCCGAAAACGATCGAAAATTTTTCGACGGTGGATTCAATTCAGAATGCGTCGTATGGAAATATTTCGGACTACAAATCCCTATGAAAATGGTCGCAGTTGAATTTGACAGGTTCTTAAAATTTTAGAGAAAATAGTAGTCATACATAGCAAAAATCTATTTGCAGTCCGCCCCCTTCAATAAGCAAACATGGCTCTCTCTTTCTGTGAACATAAAAATTGCCCGAGTATGCGGGAAGGTAGAGAACGTCCGTCTCCCTTATACTCACTACATCTCTCACGTTTATTATTTCCCTCTGCCCCAGATATACGCTACGTATAACATCATTTTTCTTTCTTTTTTCAAAGGGTGGCTACACTGATGATTGTGACCAAATCGGTTTCATCTTGGGCATGGAAAACATAACCTCAAGCCGTAAGCTAATAAAAGGTAACAAATTAATAAAATAAAGAATTTGACAAATTAAGAAATATTAGAGACATCCAAAGAAGAAAGAATAAAACAAATTCAAGACCTCCCAAGAACCGATCCAATTTTCTACAAGAGTTATTCAAATGAAGAATTTAGAGACGTAAATTATAAATTTCTAATCAAGAAAAACTCACGAATAGATGAAAGTATTCAGTAAGCTAACCCGATTTTTAATAAAACATAATAATTTTTTTTAGGGTTACTTTAGTATTAAATAATATGTCAAAAGAGTTTACTTATAATTTGGAAATGAGAATAATGGTTTTTTCGATAACAAGCGCTGGAGAGTTCGTATACAGCGTCAAGGATGATAGAAAAATTTTAACTCTCGACCCAGATACATGTATAAAATTTTAAAAATGAAAATTATACGTAGTAAATAGGTAGAAAATATACGGTGGCTGTTCCCCCGTCGGAATTTTCACATAAAATATCGGAAGATTGCATTTTTAAAATAACAGGTCAGATATACGTGAGGGAAAAGGCGTTCGATTTCTTTTCTTGTGATTACGTACGAGTTATTCTCCCTGAAGTTGCGATTGCGGTATTGAAAGGAAATAGAAATCATTTTTATTTTTATAATAGATCGAACCATTTCCAAAAGCAAATGCGAAAAATGTGGTCGAAGTAAGCTTGTAAATACGACTCGTGAGGTTATAGACAAGGCGACCATCACTTTGGAAGAACTCGACAGAAAAAGAACGACAACTATCACAAAATACAAGTAAAAAAAAATAAAAATAATTAATTATTTTTTAGAATAACACCCCAAACATTGATAAGAGTGCAATATTCACTTTTACCTCATAAAAAAGGTATTTATCATTTGGCCGCCACTATTGTGACCCGATTTTGGAAAACGCACAGCTACGCCCGAATCCAAATACGCCCTGAAACCACACATTTACCACAACTACATTGGCTATGGGTTTAACCAATAAAAACACTTTTATCACTCATTTTAATATTTTTCATTCGAAATAACAAATAATTCGCTTTTTTTACTATTATTTTTAGACAATTTTGATGTTAAAATAATCAAAAATATTAAAAAACTATGAAAAACGTAGTTTATTGATATAAAAATTATTTTAGATATTATTTCAGTCGAGAAAAGAAGCTCTGAAATCCAAGTCATTAATAAAGCTGAGCTTAGCAAAAGTCCAAAAATCAATCTGAAAAAAAATATAGTTTTAAACTATTTAAAATAATGTTAACAAACTTTTCCTTGTCTCTCTGATACGTTTTTCCTCGTAACGCCGAACTAGCCCATGCGCAAATAAGAAGTGTTTTTGCAATCATCAATTTATTGCACAATATGATAAAAAATTTGATCATAAAAATAAAAATTTGATGGACATACTCTGAAAAAATTTATAAATAATTAAAAAAATTATTTAATAAAATACTAACCAACAGTAAAACATTTTGGTTTTTCAAAATGAAATTTTATTGTAGGTTCCATTTCATTAGCTAGAAAATAAATTAAGAGTAAACCTAATATAAAAGTTAATATGAATCCTAAAAAAGGTAACAGTTTCTTCCTCATGGGCTTCCTAAAAAAAGTTGAAATCACTCATAAAATTTCACAAATAACAAACTTGTGATACCTGAATGTTATCCAGTTGTTGAAAATCAAGATGTTCAAAGTCATATAAGCACCTAAATGCTTATTCTTCTTGAGTAATCTATGTATTTTTATGAAATTAATAATTTATTAAATCATTTTATTTACTTACCTAAAACTTGACAAATTTCTTTAGTACTTATAAAATATTCAAATTGAAAAAGTAAGGTAAAAAATGATTCCGTAAATAAGAATATTAAATAAGTTAGAAGACATTTATTTAGAGTGTTTTTAAGGTTTTTTGTGACTTGGATTGCTGTGGACCAAAAGAGAAAAAAAGAGGACGATATTAATGCAAAAAAGTTTATGTTAAAAATTATTTCGATCGTTTTGTTTTCGTCTAAATGGCATATCGAATAGAAAAGCTCGTGATTTGTAAAAGAATCAATGCAATAATTCTGAAATAGTTGTTCCCCGTTTGTCAACGTTCCGTTGGCCAAGAGCCAAAAGTTGAATTTTTTAAAAGCGAGATCAACATTGGAGCAAACGTTTCCGAAATAAAAACCGGGCTTTTGTATTGAAGAGGTCATATTCAAAGGAGGAAGAGACCGGTTGGTTTGTACGCACTGGCCGTCTTTTATACTAAATCCGTCTTGACAGCATTTCCTCACGCAAATCCTTTCAGAGGGTTTACATACGCTTTCGGCCGGAAGGCAAGCGCGTACGACGACTTCTTCGACAACTTGTGTCAAATCTAAACAGACTTCGTCTGGGTTTAGACGCAAACTGGTGTCTTTGATGACGATGGCTTCGCTTTCGTCACGAAAAACCCGAGAGTGATGAACTACGTAGTCGACAAACACGTAGTTTTCAGCACATTTCTGCTGCCCGACGTTGATGTCGACTGCACCTCTCGAACCAGCGACGAACATATTGAAAAATTCGTTGGGCCACTCCCTTTCAAAAGACTCCGACCCCCAGCAAGACTGTTCAGTAGAATCATAAATTCTATTCAGAGGGCAACACTTTCTTATGTAGTTCATCGGAGGAATTTCGAACGAATCATTGCCACAGCTGATCATCACGAAAGAATCACTTTCATATTCATTATCAAAACAAAACGCTTTCGATCCTTCTTCCGCAAAACTAACCGTAATTGCACTCAGGAATCCCGAATCCTAAAAAACCAGTATAAAACCACCTATGATTTGACATGACGCAGCCGTCCGTCACATGAAACGATTGTCCCTGCATACAGCACTTTTTAGCTAAATAAAATGACTCGTCGGATCTACTATTCGAGTTAACACGAAAAAAATCAAGGTGTTTTTCAATCCCATCGCTGAACTCCAACTGACACATAAAACGACAAAGCAAACCCTATTAATAGCCAAGCCCCGTTTTATTATACTACTCCCTCCCAACGCTAACGCAATAGTGGTTTTTGTTTTCATTCACACATTTAATGCGTTCTTTCTTAATAAAAAGGACTTTATTCCATTAAAACAGAGTACAAAAAAATAGAGGACAATAATATACAAGAATCACGCTCGGCAGTTCCGGTACCATGGCAACGTCGAGCGCACTATATCTACAAGCACTGCTAAATATTTAAAATATTACATCTTTTATACAATTTAAAACTTCATTAGTATTTTACAAAATAAAACAGCCGAATGAAGCGTAATATCAAATAAAATTAAGCTTGTGAGGCATTTTGCTTATGAAATAAAGGTTTTGATTCTTCAAAAAAGAAAGGATTACCGTAAGCTTTTGAAAATTTTGTTGCGATTGAAATTTCATCTAACTGCACAATTTTAAAAATGTTATTAAAACATAAAACTACTGGTAAATAAAGCTTATAAATAATGAGATCAAGGGAAAAGATAGGTTTTTTCTACTGTCAGATTGTGGGAGTTAAGTGATTGGAAACGGTGAGCTGATTGCTGAATGTCGATGAGAGGCATCGTTGGTGAAGCCTCTTCGGCGAAGGGCATCCGACCGAAAGCTTGCTATCCGAGGTACTTTTTTTCAACGGAAACGGCGTTTTATGTTCGCTGCTTAGAACTGTAAACATAGTCGAAGTACTCGGCCTGTGCTGTTTCGGCTTTACGTTACAAAGGACTTCTTTGACCCGTCTCGAAAACGCCTTTAGAACTTTACGTTTTACGACGAAAATCATAAAAATCAAAACTCCCTGAAGGGCGTTCATCAAATCAGCGATGACCCAAATGAAAGAATTGTCGTATTCTGATATCCATTCCAAAACCCAGCTTATTCCCATTACGACGAAAAGCTTAAAGTTCATAGTCAACCTTAAAAAATAAATTGCTAATAAAATTTGCAAAATAGAAAAAAAATTACTTTTTTTTGTCCGCCTTGAATCTTCTTTCAGCCAAATTTTTATGGGCGAGACGATGAAGTTCTGACTTCACCCTTGAACAATGTATGGCGGTCATTATGAAGAAAAAAGTGTTAGTGATAGCGACGAAAATTTGGAACCCTTTAAAATACAAGAAGTATGGAAGAGCGTTTTCTGAAAAAGTAAAATAACTTTAGTAACAAAGGCTGTCATAAAAGAACCTTTTTAAGTAACTTCCTGCATTGGCCTAATGGATTTTTGTTTGTCGAGACCGACATCTGGAATCCTTTTTATCGAATCGAAAAATAAAATCTTTCTGTTTACCTTTTGCAATGAAGCACGAAAGTTCGCCCAATTTCGGCCTTATCATTTCCGGTACGACGGGACAGTTGTCGGCGAGGAGGGCGGCCAGCGTAAAAAACGTCGGTATCGACCACGAATAAATCGAGTAAAATATAAATCTTTTTCGATCTTGACCTTTCCGGCTAGCGACCGTTCTCATCGACCTAAAACGAAAGTAAAGATAAAAAAAACTTAATTGGTAATTAAATTGATGGCCTACACCAACGGCCTGTTTGTTTTTCGATTAAATGGATAGTAAACAATGTTTTGTCGTTTTTCCCCAATAAACCTGAGTAAAATATGAGCTAAAAAATTAATTTATTCCTTCAAAATTATAAAATAATCTAATCCAATTTTTTAATTAAATTGTTATCAATTCACGCGACGGGTCCCATATTGCAGGGACTCGTCAAAACATAGATATACGTTTCAAAAAGATAAGAAAATATTACTTTTTTAAGTTGAAAAAAATTTGGGGAAAAACTGAATATTTCTTTTGTTTAGTATATGGGATCAAAATGGTAGAAATAAAGCAGACGCCTTAAAGGGCCGTTTGCTACAGCGATTAGAGGAAGCGTTCCTCCACACCAAAAAAGTAGGCACTTCGATTGATTTACGAAGTAAAAACTGGCAACTAAAGAATCTTCAAGATAAACAGTTTATTTTTCGTTGTTTCTTAAAACTTTGATCGAATTCGTATGTTAGGGTGTTTTTTTAAATGCTTGTTTTAACACTTTTTTTTGTTTGTAGTAAAAGTGCCGAGTGTAACCGCAAAACCGCGGAGTATTACTTACCCGAAAGTCCACCAGATATCAAAACCGATGACGTTGAGCCAGGCGAAAGCACCCAAGAATGCGAACAGGTTTAGGAGAGCTGTAAACATTTAGTTAAAAAATAGACCATTGAGATCTTAGTCCAATTTTTTTCTAAATAGAGTATTACATAGGATTCTAAGTTTATTTGTATAGAACTCCCACAATGAGAATAAAACTTTCAGATATTTATCAGTAAATAGCATTGAAAAAGATGAATTTTCTAAAATCAGTCAAACACTCTACCACTGGGCCACGCTGCTCACTCCAGAGAAAAAAGAAAATCCTAAATCATATTTTTTCCTTGAAAACAAAAGGAATTCCAAAAATAAATTTTTAGTAAAAGAATGAACCTTCTTTTTTTAGGGTCGAGTCAATTCGGGAGTCTTGATCAAATAAGAAGTTACCCCTCGACGTTCATTGAACGATACAAGTTGATTTTCCTCAACTTAAGGGGTTCATTCTCTTTTTTTGAGGGAAAGAGAAAAAAATTACAAAAGTTTTTAAGGTCTCGAAAAATACGTAGTCGAACCACGAGATTGTCAACAAATCCTTTAAGTAAATAAAGATAAAAAAATACAATGAACTTCGTGGTTCGCCAAACACCTGAAGATAGAAAATATAAATTTATAAATATGGCTTACCGAATAGTTTGCAATGAAAGCCCTCGACGTCTGTATAATGGCTTTGAATGTAAGTTAAGCAGCAATAACCAAGGAGAAGGCAAGACAAATGGCACATGAGTGTTTTTCCGTGTAAGTTCCGTAGGGCTGGGATGCATGAATAAACAATGAGAGTCAAGAATAAGAAAAAGCACGATATAGGCATGAAAGACGAATTTAAAATAAACACCAATGATCCCGAGTCTTCTTCGTCGCCGAAACATCCGAATAATTGGACGCCTTCCGTTTCGTCCGAGACGTGCTCGATGCAGTAGCCGTCCCATGACGCGTGTTCGCTGCTTTCTTCCGAATCGTGAAGGACGAAATGCGTTTTGTAGATCGAAATTGGGGAATCGATGATAAATTTGGAATCGCATTGAGGAGGGAAATTGAAGAAATAAGCCAAAGTTGAGTAGTTTTCTAAAGAATGGTCATCGTTGTAGATTTCCAGAGGTGTTATTGGTGTGTTTGAAGCTTTGCAGTCTTTTCCAACAAAAGATTTACCTTCTGGGCAACATTTTCTTATACATGTCATCGGCCCATTCGGGTAACACGCTTGGTCGGCCAAAATACAAGCGCGGACTACCAAATATTCTGGCTTCTCGTCAAATCTATACAGACGTCGTCAGGGTTGAACTTGATTTCAGGTGAATCCTCAATTTGGAGTACGACAGATTCACTTTCTTCTCTCCTCACTTGATTCAAAGGTAAAAAATAATCTGCTAAAACGTAATTTTCACGACAAACCGGTGCACCTATTTGACATCGACGACTCCTTTAAACCCGGCCAAAATCACGTTGAAAAAGTCGTTAGGCCAGTCAATATCCAAGCCGTTTTCACCCCAGCAAGATTGCTGAACAGAATCATAAGTACGTTTCAAAGGGCAACATTTTTTGACGTAATTTATAGAAGGTACTTGGAATTTGTTTTCAGAATCAAGACATTCGAACATTTTGTATGAGCCGGTATCGAGCACGTAGTCTATACAAGAAGCGGACGCCGATTCTCCCGCGTAAGACACCGTGTAGTTACAATCCGGAATCCCGTAGGTGAAATTCATATAGAACCATTGATGATCCGATGGTACACATGAGTTTTGGCTATCCAAAGACTCGAATTGATCGCAACATTTCTGAACGGCCTCGCCACGACGGAGGACCAATAAGGCCACCAAGGCGAACAGTACCATTGCCGAAACCTGACTGACAGTGACATCGAAAACAAGCCCTCTCTTCTATTATTAGACGACCCCACTTTACACCTACCCACTCCCCCTCGGCTGGAAAAAAGCCTTCGGCTTAACCCTTTGTTTACATTTCTCATAATCTTCTATGTTATAACTCGTTAACGTCCATTAAATGCTTTCTTCCTAACTCTTTAATCTTCCGACTCACAAATTCATGAAAAATTTGGGTCAAAATCCATTTTTACATAATTCTCAGATTTTTACGTTAATAGACTTTCCAAGACTTATATTTTTTTAGAATATGACACAATTCTTAGTACTAGAGATTCAAAGCTATTTTTTTAAATTATCATCAATGCGGATCCGGTAATTATCATTCCCTTATGACTTAATTGATTAAAAATCACTAGTTTGCAAATTTTCCATCAAAATAGTTATTTTTAAGTACCAAATTATTGGCAATTCTAATGACTTTTGTTTTTTATTAACAAAGATCTTTACTGTTCCAGAAGGTGAATAAGGCGAAAGCCACCGCATTGTTCCCTCGGTTAGTCCTTTTATCTCATTTTTGTGGAAATCCATCTGGCTATTCTTGTACGAAAATAAGTTTCTTCGAATCCGTATAAAAATAAGGTCCACCGCATTCGGGAATGACAAGTCGGTTTGTTGAGATTTATTATATCCTCGTTTTAATGGCGTAAGATTCATGCCCGTATGAATCAGCTCTAAAGTTATGTGATTAATGCTTTTCGAGGATCGTATCGTCAATTCAGAGCATCTCACGCATAATCAGTCCTGTCCTCATGATACTCGATTCACACAAAAAAAGCCATCGAACTTTTTTTTATTTACAAAATCTGATGAAACAAATTTTATTCGTAAATTTTAAAACGATTCTTTATTCAATTCGTAATCCACTTTTTGATCAATTTGTTCTGGATTGATGTTAATCTGAAAAGCAACGAAAATAAAAAAATGTTGTTTTTCTTTTTCATCCTACCGTGTTTCTCAATTGGTTGAACTTTTTGTTAGTCTCTCTTTTCCAAGCCTTTCCATAAACCTTTGACGGTAAAGTAAGACGGTGTCTATGTGAGTTTGATGCCTCAAAGCAATATCAAGAGCTCTAAAATAAATAAAAAGATAGCTAGCAAAATTGGATAAAAGAAATAAAGTTGTTTCTTAAATTAAGTGCTGCCACCAGATTAGAAACCTTTGAATAATTTATGTTTAAAATCTAATTACCTTTCCCAATTGTGGGTGTTAATGTTTGACATAATGGCTCTAAAAACCAGTCCATTTTGAAGCAGTAAAGTTTCAGCTTCCTGAATATTTCCACCTAATAACGACATCTCTGCGTTTTGTACTGCTTTTATGGGATATTCTTGATATGTTGGATGTACAATACTTTGTCGTACTGATTAATTGCTGCATAGGCCGCTTCAGCAGTTTCAAGGTCTTTTGCTTGTGTAGCCATGACTGCTAAACATGCCCAAAGTGCATCGTCCTTAAATTTTGCTATAATTTAAAAATATCTTTATTCAATCTTACTTTGACCATTCTGCAAATCCGTAAAGCATCCTTCCATGATGATGACATGGAAAAACCATGTAAAATGGCGACGTAAGGCAAAATTCCGACATTGATCAAGGCACCATCGGACCTCCTGATGCCGACATGATTTCCTATAAAGCTTACGATACTCGGTCTATGCCCAAACTCGCTAAATATAAATTTAAAAAAGTTTCATTAAAAATAATTCAAACTAACTTCGATTCTTTCGTTACGGTAGTCCTTCTTGTTAATTTTTTATCCACAAATAATATGTAAGGATAATACCAAATTATTAAGAAGTATCTTGAATTGCGGCCACCATATTGAGATGAGAGTTCCATTTAAAAGATTGTACAATACTCCCTAAAAAATTTAATTGAAAATTTTTTAAAAATTTAAATGTACCTAATTTGTCAATTTTCCTTGGTATTGTAGGCCGTGGTTGGACTGTAGCTATGTAAAAATCTCGAGTTTTGTCCACAAAAGCGATTAGCCGGTCTAAAGCATTTCCGCCATGACTTAAACCTATTTCTACTAAAGGATTCGTATGTTGAATTGGAGATCCGAGTTCTTTTCCATTGATATCGAAGAGTTGAATAACTAATGAAAATAATTAAAGTTAAAATTGAAAAAGTTTTAAATACCTCTTTCATCAGCTTGGTCACGTACTGCGAGGGAATCGGGTCCAAGTGAAATATGAAGAGGATTTAAGGTGCTCGTGTTTAAACTTGCCCATCTCGGCGAAGAAAGCAACCTCCCTTCATAACTGTACAGGTTTATGCTTGTCCTCTCCACCAGCACGAACTCCCTGAAAAATGATGTCCATACTTTATTCAAGCTGTTACCAAAGGCCAAAAGAGAACTCTAACCTTTAAGTTTAAACTTGAAAAAAGACTGTTTAGTGACTTACTTTTCAGCAAGAAGGACGATTGAGACGGATCCTTCACGGAGATCCATACAATTGGAGTGTTCAGATTGCTTGTTGAATAGATGTAAAATTGAGTAGTCGTCACAACTACAAGATGATTATATGCAAGTGCTAGATGAATCACTCTTTCAGGAAACTCGATAGTATCTTCGCCCATCTGCGCCACATTGTTGACTACAATCGTCTTCCTCCTTGTCGTCACAGCTTCATACTGTCCCCATTCAACTTTCCTATCACAACAATATAACTGTTCTTTTAAGAAAAAAAAACTACCTTCCGATAATGAGCGAGAAGGAGTTTACGATTCGCACAACCAGCAGCCAGTTGGGTCCCATCGGCCGACCAAGCGATACTGTATAAACTTCCTGTTTCTGGCTTTTCCAAACAATGAGACCACTTCAAAGTATTTAATAAAATTGTTATTTAAATAAAATTATTACTCCTGATTTATCGCAGAGACGTAAAGTGTTGAAAGAGCCGACAGCGAATAAATCGCCACTTGGTGACCAAGCTATGGACGTTATGGGATGTTCGTGCAACATACTTGAAAAAACTGGTGCACCATAACTATCCCAAACCTAAGAAAACGTTTAATGCAGAAAAATAAAGAAAAATCAAACCTTGTATCGGCAATCTTCTCCTCCAGAAACTATTCTTCCATTGATAAAATCCCATGCTACTCTTAAAATGAGCCCTTCATGTGCTTTCCACTATGAAAAAATTGAATTAACATTTTTAAATATAAATTCATTGTACTCTATTAGCTTTGGTGTTGGCAGCGAGTGGTTTTATGACGAGATGTTTCCCTTGAGTATAGACAACTTGAGTAGAATCTGAATTCCAGCATGCGCTGTAAATAGGAACTCCGCTACTTTGAACTGCCAACGAACGTAACATTCCGCTTCTTGACCATATTTTTAAAAGACCATCTTCACCACCTGATCAACCAGTTAGACTAATATTTAAATCTTTAGAACATACATGTGAGTAAGCTTGATCCGTCTGGACTCCATTGCCCAACAAGAACAGCTCCTTTGTGCGCTTCAACGCTTTTCTCAATTCGTCCACTTTTCCCAAAAGATGAAATTTACCTTAAAAATTTATAGAAAATCTAATCTTCTTTTAATTACCATCAGAAGAAGTTATCAATAGTTGATCTTGCCCTTGTTCCTCACATTCGCATTTCTAGAAAAGGAGTGTAAGTCTATAGGATACACATCGCCAGGAAGTTCACAAATTTTTTGAGATTCTGTAGTCACCAAATTCCATTTCTTCATTAAATGATCATCCCTTTAATTCAAAATATATTATCTCTTCTTGTCATTTTTCTTACCCGCAAGACAAAACTTCATCGGTATTATTCCATGAAACGCATGAAACTGTATCTTTATGTTCAGCTTCTTTAGGAAAAGATAGTTTTAATTGCATTATATTGTTCAAAAAACGTAAATAACAATAGTTTTAGATAGAAAAAAGCAAGGAAACTAAATGTGGTTAACTTTTGTTTACTGTCTGTCACCAAGGCAACATGCCATAACAAAACCGTTTGAAGGGAAAAGAGGAAAAAAAAGGGTCTTTTTAATTAAAAAATATAATTAAAATGTACAAAAATAATAGATACACTATTAAGAAAATTCTTCGACGAATATTGTATGATACAAGGTACCGAGCGAGGAAAGATTTTTGAGCATGACTATTCTCAAAGTTTCGTAAATAATTTCGGAGGTTTTGAGGTTGATGTGTCCCGCCACATATTTCCGTTTGAGTCCCTTGTGAATAAAACAGGTGATGGGACATTCACTTTGAAATAGTTCCACACACAATCTTTTAAAATTTGAACAACCTGAAAAAATAAAAATGAATTTTTTGAATAAATAATTTTAAAATATTTACATGGATGGAGGAACATAAGGGACAACATCTCCTAAAACTGTGAAAGGTGGAGGAAGTAGTTGTCCTAGAGCCATAATTTGAAGTATTTTTACCGTAGTGCGGACTAAATCTTTATTATGTCCTGGCCCATGTCCTGCTGGCTTTCCGCAAACCATTGATTTATAAGAGTAGCGACCTAAAATGAATATTTATGATACATAAAATAAGTTCGCTACATACGACAGCACGAAGGATGACCGAGCAGTAACAAAAGCAGGTCTATGATGAGCTATAAAAGCAAGAAGCGACCAAACAGCTGGGACATTATCCAGTATCCTTCTGATCGACAAATCTCTTTCTATGGTCACTTTACATGAGTCTTCATCAGGCCAAGGTAAGCCGTTGTACATAACATCAGGGGAGACTAGTTCCACAAGAAGTAAAGCGACTGATATAACAGCATCAAGAGATACTTCATCTGTTTCATTCGTACAGCAAGCTTTTATAACAGTCAATAAAAGGTTAGTATTGCGAATAATATCTTCATATGGCGTTGGACAAGTAGGAGTCGCTTTTCTTTTTCCACTTCCAATAATTCCAGCATGAAAAACTGAAGAATGCCGCTGTCCCATCAACGCTGTATGGCCCTAAAACCTCAATGTACTCCTCAATAAACAAAATTTCATACCTGCTTAATATTTTCATTCATCAAACTTATACATGATTCAATCAGTGGAGTCCTTGCTTTTGGAATCGCACCAAAAAGAACAGAAGGCAGCTTAAAAGGGCACCTTCCAAAAGTTCCCGAAGAGCAAAAACACGATGGCTGGCAGATTCCTGACAAAGTTTTTTCAACGATAAATTTATCGCACGTAACGCTTTCATTTCTTCAATCCCTTCTATAAAATTAAGTTAAAAACAATTTTTTTAAATAATCAACCTGAATCCACTAAACATTTATAAAAATAAGATATGATAGCTTGAATGACAGTTTTGCCCAAAATAAAATTTGGCCTTCGCCTATATTCATAAATTGGTTTACGTATAAGTTCTGCTATGACATGAGCGACTTTAATATCTTTTTCTTCGCAGAGGTGATTTGAGATCACAAATAAATTATCATAGACGGCTTCCAAAATAGGAAGAGATATTAAAGTACCGCTTGCTTCCCATCTAAAAATACTTAAGATTACTATGCACATTAATAAAATTTCATACTTGACTAATTTTGTGATATTCCCCATAGGTGAGTTTTCTTTGACTTCTTCGTCGTTTAAAGCTAGAGCGATAGCAGGAGAGAGGACGCTTGAGCTTTTATAACCAAGCGAAAGTTTGACGACTGATGATAAATGTTCATCATCTTTTGATCTCAATAAAACATAAGTGATACATCTAGCCAATGTTGAAGGTTGTTGATGTCCTACAAAATAATGTTTGTCCGACTTTTCTTTATGAAACCAACCTATAAATGATAAAACAGAAGAAACAGAGCTAATTTGTAGACTGTTTTTGCTCAAAAGAAGAGGTAAGACATCTTGAACGTTTTTTTGGATGTTTTCTAAAAAAGGAACTTTCGACATATTCCCTTTCACCGCTTTTTCAAGCTCCTTTATCAAAAGTTCTGAAAAAATTGATTTTTAAGAAATAAAAAATCAAATACTTACGAAGTATCTCTTCTGCTATTGTCGAAAAATGAACGTTTAGATTAGCGGAAGATTCTAATAAAAGTAAGAATATTTGAACAGCCCTTCTGTCACAGAAAGAACAAGATGGACGACCAAATCGAACAAAGTCTGCCTTGAACGAAAACCATGAATCCATTCAGGCCTAACTTTTCAAGTTTTTCATAATCAGGAGATTTTACTAAAAATTATTATCGCAGAATAAACAAAAAGTAAACATACAGGCTTCAACGACAACTTTGACAAGTGCTGGAAGTAAAAGATCTGTCATAGATGTCAATTGAAAATAAGGAACTGTATTATTCCTTTCTGTAGTAGTCATACGTCCATTTTCTTGCAAACTTTCCTAAAATATTAATGAATAAGCGAAGATTTAAAAAAAAATACTAACATTATATAAATTAAGAAGCGACTGCTCAACAATAAACTGATGACTTCCACTGAGATGAACTAATATCCGATGATTGATTGAAATTTGGGAACCTAAAATGGATATTGTGCTCAATTAAGAATAAACTTACATTGCAATGTTCCCTTTGTTTGAAATGTAGTCAGAAAGTCCCTTTGTAAAACCCGAGAATAATAACCGCTGGATATCTAGTCCCGACATACGCCACAGCCCAATCAAAATGAGGACTATGAGTGACGCATGTGTCTACAAAATAGTTACATAATAAATATAAGTTGTAAATGAGCAAACCTAAAAGAGTGTCGATATTTTCAGCGCATTTTTCAGTATGGATTAGTTTGATTAATGAGGATGTGATTAGGTCGAGAAGCGTACGTGTGGCTGGGCAAGATAGCCATTGGTGAAGACTGTCATTGAGCGATCCGTTGACAGGTGAACGACCCCTTGAAGAATACAGCGAACATAAATTCCCTAAAATATCAGTTATCGAATTGAAGATTGAATTTCCCATCTACCTAAGACTTCATAGCTCCAGTTGGAAATAACGGTTGTCCATTCTAGTGGAAATGTAGCAATCATATCGCTGAACTCTAAATGGATTTCATCAAGAATCGTATTGTCAATCAATGTCTTAGAAGCAGATGGTGACTGTTTGCCTCGACTCTGAAATACAATACATATATCGCTTTCTTTTCTGCAAAAACTTACTTCGATTTCAACAACATAATTGAATGCGCAGATATCAAATAGCGTGCTGTAAAATTCCAAAACTGCTTCCCTCGACGATGGAACTGCCCGGAGCAAAGCTAAGCCCACCCTGGCCAGCTCGACCATATTGCTTTCATTCGGCTTGCTAGCATTTTTGACAAAAGAGGCCACCTCCAAAAGATAATCATTTAGAACGATGGGTGCCCTAATGGCACTGCTGGATGCCATTCTAAAACAAAGTCATCAAAATGCCAAATTAAATAAAGAACATACTTGCGAATATCAAACAGTGCCGGGCGTCAATAAAAACAAAAACAGAAAAACTTTTGCTTGAAATTTCTTAATTTCTGAGGATGCTGAAGCAGTTTGTGAGAGATTTCCACTCTCAGGGCCCTCTATGGGCGAACGCCAGTAAAAGCGATTTGGCCAAATAAGAAAAAGACAGGATATACGTTTGCGAATTGTAAAAAAGCTCTTGAAGTGAACAACAACGACGTTAATCTTGTAAGAAAATGTTTAATTTAAATTTTAAACCCCCTACATTCTTTAGGCGGAGAAATGGCTGAAAGAGCAAGCGCAGGCAATGGGATGGATGAAAGCGACCAAACTGGAAGGACGAGCGACTCTTCAAGGTCTTATCGGACTGAGCGCCAAAGGGAATTCTGCAGTCGCTCTTGAAATAAACTGCGAGACAGATTTCGTCGCTAGAAACAAAGCTTTTAAAACTAGTCGAGCTTTCAGCAAGCGCATTTTTAAAGGAAACTGTAGATCCTCCAGTTCCCTCAGTTTCTAAAGTTTGTTTCTTTTAAGGTATTTAGTTTAAAAAAAAATGTTTCAGAATTTTATTGATGGCTTGGATTTAAAGAAAGTGAAAGGACCTGAAAATAAATCGCTTGCCGATCATACTGCTCTTGCGATATCGTCGTTGGGAGAAAACATAACTTTAAGACGTGGTCAATATCAAAGTTCCGTCTGATATCTTTTTAGTCACTTATGCCCATCCCAAGCCTGAAAATCCTTCCTCCAAAGTTCTTGTCGGTAAATACGGCGCAATCGTCGCTTATCTACTAAAAATGACTCCAAAGTTCAGGAAGTCGCTCAACAAATATGCAGCATATAGTCGGTATTTATTATTTAAAAATAATTTTTTTTAGGAATGAATCCTTCGAAAATTGGAACATCGGAGAAGATGAGCCAAGCGAAAGTAAAGATGACGAGATGGTCATGATACACCAAGAATTTCTTTTAGATCCTTCAGTCACTGTCGGCCAAGTCATACAGGATGCGCAGATTAAAATAATCGATTTTGTCCGTTTTGAATGTGGAGAAACGCAAAAGGAAGATCAAATTGAAATCAAAGCCAGCCAATGCGGTTAAGAAAACAATTTTGACTCTAGCATCCCTTGTAAAATTTCTTTTTATTTATTAATTTTATTGTTGGTGAAATAATATATGTATTAAATATAGAAATAACTTTAAAATGTTTTTTGAATTATTTTGTTGTAAATTAAAGTAGTTATTTTGTTTCCATCTGAAACTTGAAATGAACCAAATTTTTCCAAGTCTTGAGAATTCGTGGAACATCTCCAGGCTACTAAATTCAAAGTTGCTAAAAAATATCGTATCGGAATGAACCGATGAATTTGAAAATATCGATGAACCGATATATCGGAAGAAAATATCGGATGCACCGATATATCGGAAGGAGAATATCACGATATTCCGAAATAGTGATAATCGCATCGGATGTTATCAGTTATCCGTGTTGCCCCATTTTTCTTTCGAATTCATATCGTAAAAATCGGAAGGAATATCGGATGAACCGATATATCGAAAGGAAAATCGGATGAACCGATATCGGAAGGAAATATTGGATGAACCGATATAGCGGAAGGAATATATCACCGATATATGAAGAAAATATCAGAGAGGGAATATTCCAAATATCGTGATATAAATCGGATGAACCGATACCTATCGGAAGGAAAATATTGGATGAACCGATATATCGGAAGGAAAATATCGGATGAACGATATACCTATCGGAAGGAAAATATCGGATGAACCGATATACCTATCGAAGGGAAATCGGATGAACCGATATACCTATCGAAGGAAAATATCGGATGAATATATCGGAAAAAATATCGTATGAACCGATATATCGAAGGAAAATATCGGATGAACCGATACCTGTGAAGGAAAATATCGGATGAACCGTATACCTACCGGAAGGAAAATATCGGATGAACCATACCTATCGGAAGAAAATATCGGATGAACCGAATATATCGGAAGGAAAATATCGGATGAACCGATATTGGAAGGAAAATATCGGATGAACCGATATATCGGAAGGAAAATATAGCAAATCGGAAGGAAAATATCGATATTCCGATATATCGCAACAACCCTATATAGGAGTGGGAAGTTCAAAGGAGGGGAAGTATAACGGAGGGGAAGTATAACGGAGGGGAATTTTTTTTCTCCAAAAGTTCTCCAATTTTTTTTTCGAAAAATTTTTCAAGTTTTCTTTTTTAAATTTGTAGTTTTTTTTAACACCAAAAGTTCGCAGCGAATTAATTGGTGAAAATCAGACCATCAGTTCGCCGCAGCGAATTTTTTAAAATTTCATATCCATATCTCCTCCATTTTTTCAAATTAAAAAGTCGCCTCGTTAGTTTCTTCTTGTTCACCAGCTAAAGAAATTTGTGTAAAATAGGTGAAAGTGTTCAGAAAAAATGCTACGGACGGACGGCCGGCACCACAGACAAAGTTGAGATCGGGAAAGATCAATATCAATTTGACCCTCCGGGGTCTGAAGACCCTTCCCCAAAAACCCGACATGGAGGGTATCACAATAACTTCTTTAAGAAGTTAAAAGGCGGTCTCTTTGCTAAAAGAAGTAGAAAACAACCAAAAATCTGTTTAAAATGAAGTTATTTGGGGCAAAAAAACAACGCTAAAAAATGCTCAGCCAACAAACAGGCCAAACTTGGATTTTTTAAAAGGTTATTTCTTGACCGAAAGACTAAAAAACTTCTCTTAAAGGAAGTTAATAAGTATAACTAATAAGTCTTTATTAAAGTGTGTGTGTTTTTCATATTTTATTTCAATAATAAACCTATACAGCTAGAGAGAATAATCACAGCTGAAATCAATGAAAAACAAAATTATACAATACAAACTTACATTGATTTAAAAAAAAACATCGTTTATTTAAATTGTTTTCATTCACAAACATTCATTCATTGTTACATTTTTAGTAGAATATAAACTAATAAGTAGGTCTTCTGAAATAAATTTATTTTTATTAGAAAAAAAGTATAAAACATCTTGGAATTTTTGCTAAGATAAAAAAAACAACAAAGACTTAAAACAAAGAGGAACTGTGTGCCTACTTCACATTACCCCTGGAATAATGTTTTAAAAAACGGAAAATAAAACTTTAAATAATTAAAAATAAGTCTAAAAATTCATAAAGTCTTTGATTTCTTTTTTTTTTACAAATCTAAAAGTCTCCCTTCACATATTTTATGTTTCCATTATTTTAAAATCTGTACAGTGCCATGTTGGTGCCAAGAAAACAAAAAATGGCGGTGAATAATAGGGAGATCTTATAAAAGTAAAACCTGAGAAGTCTTTTCTTTTGGACACGTTTGGGCCTAAAGTTTTGCAAGGAAAAAATCCGCGAAAAAAATGGCAGTGTTTTCTTTATGGAAATAAATAAAATTCTGTGTGGGAAGAGTTTAAGAAAAAACACTTATAAATTACATTTAATTTTTTTTCTTACACAATAGAGGGGCTACTTTCTTAAAAAAAATCTAATTTTTTTAAACTTTTAAATTTTTTTTTTACACATTTAGTGCAATGTACAATTCTACATTGAGTTTTGGGTAAAAATTGACTACAATTTTTTTTTGTGATGTCATTGTTCGATATGATCGGTTAAACTCAAATGCGACACCTTTATAAAAAAAATTGTGCGACTAATAAAATAAGAGCGAAGGTGCCGCTCGAGGTAAAATAAAAAAAAATTAACGAGAATGAATCTTTTTAAGTTTTGTTCTTTGGCACAAAATGGATTTTAAACTGAGATTAAATTTTAATATTTTCAGTCTTGGACGTATCCAATTAACTACCATAAGAAAAGAAATAACCAAAAAACAATTGAAAATCCATTTTGATAGCTTATTCTAAAATGTATTTACACCCGATTCATTCATTATCCAATTTGAGCATTGAATTTTTTTGTTCCTTCACCATGGCCTTTATTTCCTGACTGTTATGAGGCCGTTATGACACTTTTAGAGAGCACTAAAGTTGAATAAAACAAATAAAATAAAAAAATATAAAAACAAATGGTTTTCTTGCCCCCCATAAATAAATAAACGCATCCAATATTGCCTCAAGTTCACTCAAAAACTACTACAATCTAAAATTGTACTCAGTGCGAATTTACTACAACGTAAATGGAAAAGCCTACTTTTCCGTAACAATTATAACTATCTAAGTGCATTTTTTTTAGATTTTTAATTTTTTTTTCTTTTTTTCTTCAGATTTTTGATGACTAGTCGGGGTGGGAATTAAAAAAAACAATCCCCTCCGAAAGGAACATTTACAATAAATTATTACAAAAAAAATCTTCCTTCTATAAAAAATGAGAAGAAAGGAAAAAGTATACATTTTTTTCTTTTATTTCTATACAAACAAAAGTTTTGGCAATAAAAAATAATATTTTCTTTATTTATAATATAAAAACACGACCACTCTAGTGCTCTTCTATGTTTTAAATAAATATCAGGCCGTCGCTATGGCACACTTTTCCCCATTTACACCTATTTTTGTTTCTAAAATTGGAATTTTTTGTATGAATTTTTAAAAAAATTACCTAAAAAAATTTTTTTTGGAATGTTGTCTTTATACGGGGGACATGCACCACGTTTTGATTTTTTGGGCTTCGATTATATTTACATAAATAGACGAGATTAACATTGAATCTATGATTTTTTCTTCAGAAAAATACTGCGGGAAAGACCGCAGCTTTGAAATAAAACAGAGGAAAGAATTTTCATGCTGTTTTCTATGTACAAAAAAATTCAGCATGAAATTCAGTCATAGAAAAAGTTGTTTGGGAAAATTTAAGTTTAAGTCGAACATTTAAGATGTTGGGTAATGGATTTTTTTCTTTTTGTAAAATTGAGCTTAGGTCCTTTGAAATTTCTTTTTTCCTTTTATAAAAACAAAATGACTATACAAGGAATGTTGGACTAGGATGCACCATTGAACTAATTTATTGCTCATCTTCTTCCTCTTCACTCTCGCCTTCTTGTCCGTACATGTCGGCCAATTTATCGAACCTCGGGCCCCAAGCGCCGAGGTAATCGTAATCTTGTTGTTCATCGTCAGTTCCTGAAAGAAAAATATAAAGTCTGAATTTTTTGATCAAGAAAATACCTGAAGCGAGAGAGGAAAGACTTCCAGCTGTCGATCCGCCTCCTTCGTAAGCGTAGTTTCGTAAGTCGTCAAAGGGTGGCGCGTTCGGATCGGCATCTGCCCGTTTTTTATGCTCCTCGATAAAAAGCCCGACGTTGGGCTCGACTACTCCGACTAATCCAGCTGGGTCTAAAACGCAAACTTGACAATAAGAAAAAGTCAAAATCTTTTTAAAAAGTACAAAATGACGTCTATACTCACAAGGCATTTTAGCCGGAGGTATTTCAGGATGAGGGCCTCCGATCGGGATCTGAAGCGGGGTGATATCGAACGCAGTCATGTCGTCTTCACCGCCTCCTTCATCGTCGTAATTTATTATATTCTCTCGGACGTCATCGTCAGGACCAGGATACTTTATATGCGACTCCCTTCTTCGATTATAAACGACAAATACAAGGACTAGAACTGAAAGGAAAAAAAAACTTTAATTAGTATGATAATGATTAACAACCATAAGAAGAAGAGATTATCTTTGCTCAAAATCATGAAAATTATATTCTTTTAAAGTTATTTATATACACAGTGTTCAGAAACCATGGCGTCTGGGAGACTCTGTTTCTGGACACCGCGTACAAATTATTGTAAATTATAATGCTAATTGACCCCCACATAAAAAAAATCATGCTTAGAAAAAGTGCTAGGTACCTACCAAAAACTTAAAGGACTATACAAGTTAATTTAAAAAAAAATCTAGAAAAACATGCAAACAGTTTAATATCTACATTTTACCTTGTTATTTGGAAGATTAGTAAAGTAGAAGATTTTATTGGTAAATAAACTCACTTATAAGTAACGCGAGGCAAATAACAAATGAAATAATGAAGTCGGAGGATGCTTGTATAACACCCGCTTGAGGTATGTTACAATGAGGGCCCGTAAAATGCGACGTGCATTGACATGCATATCGTCGTTCATCTGCGTAGTCGATGCAAACTCCTCCGTTTACACATGGCTCCCATTCGCATTCATTTACGTTTACGCACTCTACACCTTGTATGGTAAGCCATGAGGGGCAACTGTCAGAAATAAAAATAAAAATAAAAATAAAACAAAAATAAAAAGAATGAGGGCCTAAAAGAAACTTTAGTGGGTGAACTTACCATCATTTTAGTACCAATAGATTTCTTTTAATGAACAACAAAAAAATGACATGCATGTGCAGACAAAACGACGATAAAACCCCTTCTATAATTTTTAGTCTTACTGAGAATGATCAGAAGGCAGACAAGTATCGCTGCGAGGGCACCCATTCCTAGTTTGAGATGTTGCCCTTCTTGGATCAGTTCGCAGTTCTCGCCTGAGAAACCTTCAGGGCACTCGCAATGATACCTGAGCCGCGGATCGTGATTGATGCACCGCCCTCCATTTCGGCATGGAGACTCGAGGCATTCGTTTTTATCGGTACAACCTTTACCGTCTGGCGATACTATTCTACCTTCACCACACCTGTTTGCCAAGATTATTTTTAAAGAGGCACAATAGGGTGGAGGATTATGAATGAACACAAGTTTCAAACAATAATAGATTAAATTCCATTATTGTTAAAACTAAGAACTTTAAAAGATTTCCATATAAACTTAAAGCTGTATCTTTTAATGTGTAATAACTTAATTTTAACCTAACCAGTCAAGTGAGGTTATCAAGATAAGGTTAGCTTTAATTCCGTAACTTCTTAATCTCAATAACCAAAACAAATCTTTTCATTGGCTTTTAAAGGGAAACCTTCAAATTTGGCATCTAAGGATTCAATAAAAAATCAAAGATGACAAATTGTAAAGTCTGTGAAATTATTTCATTGATTAAAAAAATAAAAAAATACGTACGTGCACTCGTATTCATTCCAAAGATCGACACATTCAAATGGTTCGGGGCAAATAACGTTGGCACAAGGTTTATTTGATGGGCAGTTCTTTTCAAGATTTCTTGTCATCGTCGCTTGCCCCCATTGAGTTCCATTCATTGTGGGAGGTAAAGGAAGTGATTTACCTTCCAATCTTATATCATCCAAGCATCCTAAATGTTATATGAAGTAAAATATGAAAACATAATAAAAATGTTACCTTTTTGATAGTCAGCGTATACTTCGAACGTTCTGACGCCGGTGTACTCGGCTTTTCCACCAGCGTAGACACCTTCTTGTTTGTCGACTATGAGCCATGATGACCTTCGAAAGTAAACGATTCATTATAACGTCGGCCTTCTCCACCGTCCAATTCTAAGGTGGCCGCGAACCGTAACGGGAAACTTTGACTGTATGCCATTGTCCATCGTCAACGGTAATCGCGCTGAGCCAAATATCTCTTTCTTCGGTCCTCAAGCTATTAAGGTTATATCTGAAGTGCAGTTTGCTGTCTTTGATCTAAAATAAAATTAGAATAGAATAGTTTTTTAAAAAATCAACCTCAAGTATCGCGTATTCACGATTATGTTGATCACTTGCTCTAAAGAGTTCACCATGTTCTTCACGAGTTCTGAACCGAAGTTGTAGTTGTGTAGAAAATCTGAGAAACAAAAGTTAGGTTATTTAAAAATTTATTTCTTTTACATACCTGTCTGGCTCAAAGGAAAGGGCATATTTTACATAAGATTGGGGTTTGAAGGTTGCCGGAACAGTAGGGCTGGTACAGCTAGGCCCTGCGTAACCAGGAAGGCACTGACATTTTGCTTCTGTAAAACTACCGACGCACGTTCCATGCTCCCAACATCTAAACGTAGATTCTTGACTGTTACAGACTTCTCAGTCTGTGGACAACCGGAAACTGAGTTCCGTGTAAGACCAGGATGTGCAAGATCGTACAGCTAGAAGAATAATGTTAAAAGAATCAAAAGGAATAAATAATCCATACTTTGCTGTTGTGGAATATGTTTCGTATGCATCCGTCGAAGCCTTTACCGTTGGGCATCGATTGCCAGTGGTAATGAGTCGGATCAAATTCTTCAACGTATCTTCCACCCACTTGTAATGGAGTGTTGACATTGAGGTATTCGTTAAATGGCGGAATCGTTCCTCTGGCTTGACACGATGAGTCATCAAATTCTGGTGGAGTTCCATCTTCAAGTTCAGAAATTTCAGCGGATTTACAATAGTCGACAACAAGTCTGACGTTTTCGGTGTCCCAAAGACGTCAAGTCGATGCCATTCGCCGTCATCGAGTGTTTTCTTCGTTTTGACTTTAAGCTCAAGCGTTCCCGAACCAAAATCCAAAAGTAACCGCGGGTGGCCTCGGTCTAACTCCAAAGATATAAAATCGGAAACCATCTGTTCTTCAGGTTCTGGAGGAACAATCGGACCGTTGTATAGTAGTTGCCCATCAGGTTTTCGTGTGATAAACTCCAGCGAAAGATGAGATTGGTCACACATTTCCAAAGCAGGATACCAAGCCCATCCAGTCCCTCGGAAACTTCTAGACGTTTGTTGACATCTTGGACCATTGTAGCCACTCGGACAGTTACATGTCAGACCATATCTTCCTTCCACGCAACGTCCTCCATTCAAACATGGTGACGTCCTACACGATTCTCCTTTAGTAAAGTTTCTGGCTCCGCACGTACACTCAGCGATCACATCCACCCGAACACCAACCAAAGCCGTTTTATTCGCATTCACCATATACGGCAAATTCGAAATATCCAAAGAATTCGTACACGAACCTTCACAATTTTGATTTTCATAAAGACACTCATCTATTCCAACCATCGTTATATTTATTCCTACATCTTTTTCAATCTAAAAACAAAAAGTTAATTACATAAACTTTAATAAAAATAAAAGTCATACTTCTTCTCTATGCATTAAAACTAATCCGTTGAGTTTAACTGGTTTGAAATAAGGAGATCCGTGCGCTGAAAATCTAATATCAGTCAGAGGAGGATAACGCCTTCTTAGCTGGACACTAAAGATGTCAACTTTATCTCTGTCTGTGTTCAAAAGATCCGCCAATTTGTCCCGTAAGCTTTCCAGTTTACTCTTTACTATCGCCTTTAAAACAAAACAAATAAAAAATTTATTTACAAAAATCAATATACCCTGTAATTCCATATTCGGATGAAATCTTCATCTGTAATTCCAGCGATTCTAATTGAGCCAGATTTGACGACAGCTTCATGAGGAATTTCTTTAACTGTCACAGTGACGTTGGCAGGAATATCAGTTTGAGTGTGTTTCCTAAAGTTAGAACGTTAATTATTTAAAAAGAACAATAAAAATAATACTAACCTATCGTAAACTTTAAAGCGTAAATGATATTTTCCTCCACGAGTGCCATGTTTCATAGTTATCATCCCAGTATCTTCATTGAGCTTAAACCGAGGATGTTCCGAGCTTTCCCAATAAAACTTTTTGTCCGGCAAATCCCAATCATCGAGATCATAAACGTAGACACGCCCTATTTCGGTATCAGGTGCTTGTCCCTAAAGGAATGTATTAATAAACATTTATCTAAAAATGAATAACTTACCATATAATTATATACAAATATATCTTTAGACCCAGGTTGCATTTTATTGTCATTCACATCGCCTATAACTATGGTTAATGTACTTGTCGCAGACATCGCTGGATTGCCTGAATCTTTGATAACAATTGGGATTGTGTATTCTTTTTGTTGTTCACGATCGAAAGATCGAAGAGATGAAACGACAGCCATTCCGTCACCGTTAGCACCCTCTGAAAGAGCAGGTTAGAGTTTTAAAATTCTGTAAGAGAAAACATACTTTGGTCGTGTTCAACTTTAAATGATGCTCTGATGATATCGTCGGCGTTGGGGTCCATTCTGAAAGTGAAAGGTGGGCCGTTGTTTTTACTTCTGTCGTCATCGTCTGTTGCGAGGACTTCGACGACTTTTCTGGGTGGGACGTGCTCAGGAAGAACAGGCCTGTATTCTTTCAGGAACATAGGAGCGTTGTCGTTTATATCTTGGACGATCACAGTCAAAGTTGCTGTCGCTGTTTTCGGAGGTACTCCATCGTCAATGGCCAAAATTTTCACTTGGTGCCTCGGCGTGTCTTCACGATCGAGCTGCCTCTGAATCGTCACCGTACCTTCTTGGCTTATCAAAAACTGCCTTTTACGATCTGAAGTCCGATCAATCGCGAACGACACTCGACTTTTACCTCCCTGGTCGGGATCACTCGCTTTAAACGTCTCTAACGCTTTACCCACTTCGGCATTTTCATACACAGACACTTCTATATTTGGCCTCTCAAATTGAGGTTTATTATCATTAATATCACGTAGTTTAACAACAACCCAGGAATAAGCAACATGATATTTATCATTATCATTGTCTTCTCCCTATAAAAAAATATATAAAACAATTTATCAATCAACACATTAAAAAATACCTTATCGTTGACTTGAATTCTAAACCTAAATCCATTACTTTGAAGCTGATCTTCATAATCTAAAGGTTGGACAATTTTCAAGGAACCTGTCCCATCATTGTTTCTAACCATCGTAAATTTATCAGCACCATAACCACTGTTTTCAATAACCTAAAAGCATAAAATTGTTAATGTTTTTGTTCTAATATTGATTATAATTTACTTTGTATTGAAATTTGTTTGTTTCGTCCTCATCGTGGACTGTTACTGTTAAAATTGGGGTTTCAGGTAGATTGACTCCATCAGTTTCATCAACTTCTGTAAACCACTCATCCTTCGTAAACATGGGAGGCATATCGTTTATGTCTTTGACTCGTATTGATGCTGTTCCCGTCCCTATTTAAAAAAATTAATTAATTTTTAAACTATTAAGATAAAAAATGTACCTTTAACCCTCCTCCATCCATTGCAACCACTTGTATTGAATAATCAGGCGTTCTTTCCCTGTCGAGGCAGCAGACTGCAGTTTTTATAACACCTGTGTCGGATTCAATTTCAAATATGGGTGACCCAGTTTCTTCCTCTATTACGTTCTTTTCTATCGAATAGACTAAACGCGCATTGGTCCCTTCAGACGGGTCATCGTAGTCAACAGCTGTCATGGTCATAACTACCATACCTAGAGAAAAGAAAATAGAGAGTTGGAAAAATATTTTGAAAAACGAACCGGCAGTTCCGTTTTCGGTTACGTTTCCGAAGTAGACTCCTTGAGGGAATAAAGGTGCGTTGTCGTTGATGTCCTTAAGGTTGACTTGGACGTCAGCGTAGCCAACGAGTCCTTCACCACCTTCATCTTGAGCGAAAACAGTAAACCTCCACTGCGGTCTACCATTAGGTTGATCCCGATCCAAGGGCTACAAAAAATAAAAAAGATAACTAAATGCTCTGCACATAAAAGGAGAAGAGTTCCAATCATCAAAGTTGAAGCTTTATCATTATTTTTTTTGCCTTTGTATCTATTTTGGAATGTTCTGAAATTTCTTTTTCAACGAATAAAAGAGCCCTTTTTAAAGTTTTATACACTTAAAAGTACTTTGAACAAGACAAAACAATTTTGACGTCAATAACAGTTCAGGGTAAAAAATGGTCTTTAATTCCATTGGAAATCAGTCGATGGATCTGAGTGGTGAAAAGCTGGAATGGAAGGGGTTCAATTTGATAATAACCAATGCTTCTGCCTCGTTAAATCATTTCTCAGCGGGAACGCCCTTTCTCGACCCCCGTCGTTCACCGGGCACGGGACCCATCGGGAAAGCAATGAGGGTTACGGCTAAATCTACCGGAAAGATTCTATTCAAAAATATTATTAGGTTAGATGGGAAAAAAACATTTTTTAAATGTTTTAAAACGTTTGACCCAATTCGAAAACGTTTCATTCAATTTTTTAGATTCCGGGCTATCATATAACAGAACTCACTAATAAACTAGTTAACTTTGTGAAAAGGCCCAAAAGCACGCCCATCCCGGATTAAATTTTAAAAAAATTGTTATTTTTTGCTCTCTCGTTTAAAAGGGCAAACAGGTTCCTTGAAAAATAAACATAAAAAGTGTAGAGAGAGAAAATAAAATAAAGGGTTGTCGTGTTAAAAACGAGGTGTTGGCAAGTGATGGACTGTTTCAAGAGTGTACAGGCTTAAGATAAATAGTCCGAGGTGTTCTGTAACGGACGCCATTGTTAATCTTCCACCCAATGTGTCTCCGCCTTGATTTGATACGTCGTACTTAACGAACAAAACGCCCTCTAGACTTTTATTTTTCCTTTTATAACCTTTCTTTTGAAATTACAGAGCTAATTAAAATTCAAACGAACAATAGAGCCAAAAAAAGTATATGGGGTGTAAAATGAAATAATCCCTAAATTTTAATTTAATATTAACATTAAATTACTCTTTTTTTTGTCAATATTATAACCCTTTTTAAGCTTTATAATTACAGAAACGTATGAACTGTAAATAAAAGACCAATTTTTTGAAAAAAAAATGGGATTAGAAGCTTCGAAAATACAACTGGACTGAAAAGAAAAAGTTAAAATTGACCCTCCCCCGGGGGTCAGAACATCATTGAGGAAAAAGTGGGCCGAAACCGTTCCTCTGGGAAGCGTAACAGCGTTTATTGAGAAATAAAAAGGGAAGGGGGAACGACTCACTCTTTCAGGGCTTAAAAAGTTTGTATTGGACAAATTTAACATATTTGGCGGCCCTTTTGTTCCTTTTATCACAGTTGACAACAAAACAACAATATTTGACTTTGAAATGACAGGTAACATTAACTTTTGTTTCAACATTGTTGATCGAAAGGTTATGAAACCTAAAATTAATTTAATGGCCGTATCAATTTTAAGGTTACTTTATTTAAATTAATGAGATGTCGTAATTAGTTCTAGATAGTCATTAAAAGCTGGTAAATGGTTAGGCACTATAAACGAAACCCCCAAGGAAGTAATTACTTACGACATAAATAGAACTTGGTACAAAATTACGTTGGAATGATCGATGATGAATTTAACAGTTTTTCGCGAAGGTGCCCTTAAATGGCTATGATGACGGATTTAAGATTCTCAGAGGAAAAAAAATTATTTTAGGTATTAATTAATTAATTTATTTTTTTACTTTGTAATGGACCATTCTATAAAACTAAAAACGAAAGTTATTTATATATATTATTTGAGTTTATTTGTATAGCTTATATAAGCGTTACAATTCATTTATATATACAAATAGGCTCCCGGTCAAAGAACCAATGAGGAAAACGAACAGATGAATTCAAAAGCCCATCGACAACGATTTTATAGAAAAAGAAGAATGAAACTAGAGGAAAAAAATAAAATAAAAATAGTAAATCGACCCCACACTGCCATCTACATCTTCGCAATTATTACCTCGGTTAAATTTGATATAAAAAATGCCAAAAATAAATTATATTTCAAACACATAAAAAAAAAGAAGAGGTGTAATTGAGGCGCTCGGGTACGAAGGGCGAACTCAACATCGGACAAATTTTTTTTTTCATTTTCAGATTCTAGACCTTTTGATGAATACACCCATATAATTTTTATATTGAGTTTGCCCTTTTTCCCTTTAAAATACGTAAAAACCGATATGCGCAAAGCTCTAACTGCGATATCCGAGCGGGTACGAAGGGCGAACTCCACATCCTAGTCCACCCCCACTCTTTTCCCATTCCAGGGCATGACTTTTCTGTTGAGTTCGCCCGTAACATAAAATGCGAATATCTCGAAACTACGTTTTGTTGAGTTCGCCCTTCGTACCGGAGCGCCTCTTCAATTTATTGATGTCACGCTGATGGATTAATAGCACAATAGAAAATTTATAAATCAACAAATTTATAATAGCATCATCCCAACCAAAAAAAGGGTGTATGTAATTGAAATTTAAAAAATTGCTTACCTTAAGCACAAATATTTCACCGGACGTTCGATTAATATCGAATTTACTGTTGGCAGGATTGTCGGGATCGATCCCTGCCCGGTTAAAAAGTAGACGATATTCTGAGGCCTATCTTTGTCGCCGTCGGTCGCTGTCACCTGCAGAAGAATACAAACGTTAAAAACCTCATTTTCCACTTATACATAATTCAGTGTTCTATTGAATCTAAAAGAGGCCGCCTCTTTTTCAATTTAACTGACATATAAAAGATGAACAACAGAAAGGTTTTTTCTTTACGATAAAGCGAATACATGAGGGTAAATACATATGGTAATGGAGCAATATGGCTTTTCATGTGGTTAAAAAAAACCTTCTTGTTCTTCCTGTATAAAGATAATATTGCTGAAAGATTTGAGTTTTGATTCTGTTAATATGCTCAAATCATCTACAAACTATATGTTATTCGTGCAGGGTTTCCTACTTCATAGAAAAAAAATGCCAGTACGTTAAATTAGCCACAAACTCGAATTTTCCTCAATATTTCGTTCATACGAAATTTTTAAAAAATTCAAGTTTTAGGAAAGTATCTAATTATGCTTAAGCACATGCTTTTTAGGTTTATTTACAGTGAAGTTTGAGGGGTTAAAAACGCTGTTTTAGAAAGCGTTTTGAGTGCGTAAGTGCAAAGGGTTCGGAGGATGCGTATACTTACGAAAATAAAGCACCATCATAAGACCTTTAAGCGGGATACACACGAAGAAAAAAACATAAATATTTTGAAAGCTTTTTTTTTTTGGTCCGTAAGCTTGTTAGTATAACTGCCACCTACCGTTAGGTTTCCAAATTGAAAAGGTCTCCTACGTTATTATTTCGTACTAGGCATTAAAAACAAAGCTTTTTAGGATTTTAACGTTCTCGAAGTTTTTTTTGTTTAAACAAATATTGAATTTTTTTAAATTAACAAATAACTTTGAAAGTGAGAAGAAAAACAAAAACAGGACTGAAGCTTGAAAAATCAATAAATTAATTTACATTTGTTAATTTTATTAAGTTATAATATACGTTATAATTATACAAGCAAAGGGAAATTTTGTTCAAAAATTAGGTTTCCTGCTGTTCCTGGTATTTTAATGCATTAATAATAATTGTATAGATTTGTTTTTTAATGAACTTTCGACGCGCCGAAAAACTTCGATGTGTCGAAAGTACATTAAAGAAAAACCAATCTATTAATTGAAAAACGACGGAAAAGAAGAAAAGAAAAATCAAATAATTTTATAGTTATTTTAACTTTTAAAAAAGTCCATTGTTTGTTACGCTATAATTAAAAACATTTAATTACCTAAATGTTGAAGTGATTTTATTTCTACAGTAATGAATGATGATGAGTTATTTTTATTTTACAAATAGATGAAACAAATTAATTGAATCAGTGGAAACTTTTTTAAAAATTATACAAATTTCAAAATCAGTCCTGTTTTTTTGTTGAAAACCATCCCTTGAAGAGAAAAAGGGTTTTGAACGACCAACGACTAAAGGAAAAACGAAATTCGTTATAAGGGAACTGAGATGATCGTGGGAGATAAATTGAAAACAATGATACGTGTGGAACGATAAGTTATTCAGTACCATCAATCATGGGAAGGGTAATTAATATCAATTAGGGATATAGAAATTTATGAATATGTATTCATCAGAGGGGGACGCGTGTTGTTTTTTTCAGTTTATTAAAATACTTACCTTGAGTAAACGGACGGGATGTGGACCTCCAAGCTCCTCTTGGATTAACGTCGAGTAGATTGAGGAATTGAAGACCGGCGGGAGGTCGTTAACGTCATTAACATGTATAACAACCTGAGTAGACTTTTCGTTGAGACTATCGGAAGCGACCAGAGTGAGTTCGTACTTTGAGAAAAAAAAGATTGCGTAAAAAACAAACAAAAAATGGCTAAAAGTTAAACAAAAAAAATTTTTGGTGTGCCATGCGCATGTTATGAGGCCCGATCATGCAAATGGGTTTCGTGCTAGAGTGCACTTTCGTAATCGGACCTGAAGGACTCGTTTAGGCAAATTACGATCGTCCTCCTCAGTGATTTGCGTTCTGTAAGTGGGCCTCTCGAAGACTGGAGGGTTGTCGTTGACGTCTTTAACGTGAATGACAACCGTCGTGTAGTTTTCTTTAAGGTTATCTGAAGCGGCCAACCGCAGTTCATACTGAAAATTTACTTCTTTAACACCTCTCCAAAACATAAAACCAACAACATAAATCCTGGAGAAAATAAAAATACAGTGTAACATTTTTTCCTAAATTTCAAGTAAAACTTGTAATATGGGTAGTTTTTCTTATAAGCAAAATAAACTTTAGGCGAAAAACGTCATTCGCCATATTGACCTGGCGTTTATAGCAGACATTCCACCAACTTGGTTAAACTTAATAGAAAAAAAAGGGTGCCTGGAAGAAAATTAAAAAGACTTTTATGAAAAACATTAAACAAAAGACGCTGTTAAATAAAACGAAAATATTGTCAAAAACAAAAAAAAAAGTTAAAATTTTTTATGCTTATTTAGGCTATAAAAAGATTTAATTAACGCTGTACATGAACCACATCATGAGCAAACTGAGGCCTTAATCAGGGGGTTATTAAATCACAAAAAGCCCTTTTCACGATTCCGAGTAGCTGGAATGCGTAGCTAAAGGTTAAATGAAGTCGGAAAAGTCTTTCACATTTGGATTCTAGTAGCCCCTACGGGCCGCTACTCAAAATGCGTTTTTCTCGTTATTTGAAAGTTTTTAGGTGCAAAATGAGGGAAAGGGAGACCCGGAATTTTGGGCTGATCAAAAATTAAAATTTAAAGACGAAAATTAAATTTGCAAAACGTGGTGTGTAGTACGCGAATTAACCTTTTTTCATATATAACAAGTCAAAACGAAAATGTAAAAAAATAATTAACGGTGAACCTCATGGAATTTAATTTTCTGAAACGTTCGTTTTAGGTTTGCTTTTTCGTGTCTTTTCCTTTGAAGCCTGAGTGAAAGAGAAAACCCGCATTAAAAAAATTAAAAGCTTCCAGTTCCGTATGCGTTTTAAAAAGATGGGCCTCGGGGTGAAATTGGAATTTTTTTTTTCATCCCGTCTGTCAACCGAATCGAGGTCGGGAGGACGGGCTTATTAGTAACGAAACCCGGCAGAATTTTAATTCGAGGAATGAATCGAAACCTCCCGGAACGAAGAGAAATACGATTTCAACGGGCGATGGGGTGTGTTCGAAACTGAGAGGCCGCAGACATATCGGAATGTTTTTCGTAATTGGTTCATACTAAATTAAAATTTACGGTTTCACCCTGTGGTGAATGAGATCCTTCATATTTTAATTTTCAATCAAATCCATTAAATCTACAATGTCTGTATCATTGTAGGAAAACAGATTTTAAAATTAAAATCTATATCAAGAGAAATAAATTTTTCAAAGCAAAATGAATAACGCGCCGAAATGATCACAATATTAATTGTGATGGAAACCCATAAAAGCACAAATTTTTAATTTTAAAAATTAGTAAGGGAAAACAGCTTTTTTACATGGAGAAAAAGTTATTAACAAATTTAACAAATGTGAAAACGGGAAAAAGTGAACTTATAAAAGTTTATCATTTAAAAAAAAAAAAACAAATTTCTGGAGTAAAAAAAAAGAAATAAATTGTATAATAAGTAATTTAAGAAGTGGAGGAGAGGGAAGGGGGGAAAATTGGGAATAAAATTCCATTGTGAACGGAATTTTCATCGCTATCCGTTCTCGCCATTTCGCATAATCTACATTCATTTTAAATATTGCCTTTTATTCAGCTTTATTGCGACCAATGTCCGCTGTAAGATATAAAAGGGATGTTGGGGAAAAGGGATGAAAAACAGTATATTTTTACCATATCCGCAATAATTCAAAAGAATCGCAAATGAAACAATGAAACTGGATGAATCCAGGTTTCACGCCGACGGATATGACAAAATATTAGCTCGGCTTTAAATAGAAAGAGAAAAGGCCGTAAATGTATTAAAAATGTTGTTCGACATGTTGATGAAATAATTTTATAAATACGTACTCGTTTCCTCGTTTCGTAATCAAGGGCGCCGGCGACGTAAATTGCTCCGGTCATATTTTTAACGGCGAACGCACCTCCTATGTTACCGCTCGTGATCTCATATCGAATACGCGAGGCTGTGAACAAAAATTTTTTCGTTAACAAACGTAAATATTAAATCTTAAAACTCTAAAAGTTAAAGATCTAGGGAAAAAAGAATAAGAACAACCTTTTTTTCAGATCCTTAAATTATATAGATTGGTATCTAAATTATTAATTTTCTCTTCAGTAAAACTTTGACCATAAACTTCCCCACCACTACCAGAAGCTTAAAAGTTAATTCTGTCTAATACCGCTTAAAACACCACCTGTTGTCTTTAAAACGAAGTTTTTAAAATTTCAGAAACTTTACAATAAAACTGAATGTTGTATCAATGAAGAAATTGTTGAAAGAAAAAGATCGATATTATATAAAAAAAATTTTCTTTCTTCCTGGGAAGCCAAGATAACATTCGAGTTGCCTCGAGAGGCCTCCGAGATTCCGATAGAAATCTTCATTTTTCTTTTACGACTTATCCGCAAAGAGTTTCACCCCCAACTTGTTCTTTTCATCAAGAGTTTAAGTTTTACCTATCAAGAGAAACTTAAAAGGATAAATTTTTCAAAAGGAGTAAGAAGAAAAGAAAAAGAAACATTTCTATTACCAACTTCTGAAGTACTTATGGCCTAATTAATGTAAGGACAACTTAGACCCCAGAGTTTTTTTCGTACTTAAAAGTTAATACCTGAGTGCCTACTATAAAAATTCATAATAAATTATACTTAATTTGTTTGAAGTTAGGAACAATGTGAAGTATAAAATTAGCCTGGTTAAAATATGAACTTTCTTTAAAAAGAAAATAATTTGTTAGGTGTGTTAGGTTTGACTTGAGAACTAAAGTTATAAAACACGTGACAAGAGGTCGTGGCTAGCGTTTCTATAGAGACGAGAAAGACGATTAAACCACGTCCGGAAGTGGAAGTTTGAAGGAAAGGATGTGGATGGCACCCGGGGGTCGGTTTCCGTTCTCCGAGGCAATGTCCTCCCGCACACTCCCAAAAGGGAATAGATAACAATTTTCGCTAAAATTAAATTTTAAAAAATAAAACAAAACAGTAACATGGAAAGTAATTAATATATTTAATGCTCATCTAAGCTAAAATCGGAACTTGGCACACGTTCAAATGACCGCCGAGTAACAAAGTCCGCAGGAGAAGAGAGCCGGATATCAGTGCTTTACAGCTTCGCCCCATTTCGGAATCTAGCAACGAGAATTAATCACGAAGCGGACACTTTTTCCAACGACTTTACCACCAATAGAAACTTAAAGGACAACAATTTATCAGCTAATGGCCCAAAAATATCGATTATCGTTCTCATATATAAATCATAACCTAAAAGAAACACAATTTATCTTCCTTTTAACATATTTAGATTAATATTCTTGAATTGTACTTCAGATTAATGCAGATTAGACCTTTAAGAAGTCCATTGATCTAAAATGTAAATTTAATTAAAACCTACTAATTTGAGTAGCAAATGGCAAACAAATTAGACGCAGTGAACTAGACATATTTCACAGACATCATTAAGTAATAAATTCCAAACAGCACATTTCCAAGGTAATCTAATCGGATTGGACATTCGTCCCAATAGTAAACATATTTTATACTCAATCACATATAACTCTTGAAATACCTAATGCAGTAATTACATTATAGCGGTAAAATAGAAAAGAGAGGCCTATTTTAAAAGTTTAAAAACTTCAAAAAGTAATTGGTTTTTCCGAGAAAAAAAATTGTAAAATTCAACATCGTATACAGATAACATAACAATCAAAATTATTTTTACGCCAATATTTGATTGTCATTCTTTTTTTTTATTTTTAACAGTAAAATAAAAGAAAAGAACAGTAAAAGAAAAGGTTGTAAAAGGAAAGAAAGAAAAACACAATTTATTTTTAAGCGGCTTGAGGAGGGGCGATGATAGGCGCCCGAAATCGATTGCCAAAAATAAAGGAATAATTTGAAAAACTAGTTTGGATAGTTCAACCCAATAACAAGATTTACCTACCAAGTAAAATAAAAGTTATTTTTTTTTTTAAATCAATAGCCTTGCATGTACATAGAACACTAAGATAAATATCTTTTAGTAAATATGTACTTCTTTATACAAGGGAAATAACCATTAAGGTACCTTAGGTTGGATTTTCTTGTTGATTCTGGGGAAGTTGGTTTCTATAAATTAAACGGTCAATATTTCGTCTTGATCCCAAGGATCCCTTTAGGCTGACGGAGGTCAGTTTGTAAAGCGAATAAACATCTCGGAATCTTCAAAGGGAAATCGAAGAAAAAAGACCTTTAAAATTGGCTACTAAGGTTTTTAAAGAGAGTATTCGTTTAGACTTTCAACGGTTTATAGGAAAACCATTTGCGGGCGAAAACGTTTAACTCGGCCAGTATTCACCTCATGAACAATTCCCGCGCGGGCAGTCCCGCGGTCAAATTGCTATAGTATCCAATAACGGAATACTTGGAGACGACAAAGGTACGGAATGGAAGCTCTTAAACACTTAATGAAACCCCGGACTTGTTTCTACAACTTCGGAACAAGTTCATAATAAAATAATGGGAAGATAAAAGGGAAAGCTTTTCGATACAAGGCCAACAGAAACTTGAAAACATTAAACTTTGCAACAGAGATCTTTTATCACGGTAATTAGGCAAAATTAAAGCGTGATATTGTGTTTTAAAGTAAAAAACGATAATGGGTATCTTTTGTCTTTTCTTTATTGCTAACCTTGAAAACTCAAGAAAAGCATAAACAGTGTAATCCCTTTGCTTGTGACAACTTCGCGAAACGCCTGTCTCAGGATGATGTAAAAGACAATGCCCGCGGCTTAAAGATGATGAAGTTGTTTAACCCAAGGCAATAAGACTAGAAAAAAAAGCTTTTTATAGATAAAGACGAACGTAGTACTTAAGCTCGATAAAAAGTATTGTTTATTTACAAAAGAGGAGAAGAAAGAGATTGGAATTAATGAAATATGATGATGGAAAAAGGGATCCATCATTGTATTACCCAAAGGGCATTAGAGCACCTTTCATGTCAAACTTGAGAGGGCCGTCTACCGACTCTATTTAACACGTTCGCACCCCTACCCCATTTGGGAAAGCAAAGGTTCCCTCCGTCCGAGCCTAGAGGTCTACCGGACATCCATCACGTCCTTCTAATCCGCCCACTGTTTTGACGCGTAAGGCCATTACTTTGCGGGAAATGAAGCCAACGTCGGTGATTCACACCCACGTAGGAGAAACATCTCAGCTCCACAAATCACAGCAACCACGCTATCCATAATTAATAACATTTAAATTAATATTTTTAAAAATTCACAAGCATCGCTTTTTTTTATGGCTTTATTGTTAATGCAATACTCATTCAAAACAAAGTAAAAATTAATGAGAACCTTATGTAGGGAGGACAAAGACAATTAATTGGGCCAAAGAACCTCCCCAGTCCAGGAGAGAAAATTGTTGAATTAGAAATTCAGAACCCTACTATTAGAATTGGGTCTGTTTAATTAGTGGGAGAACACTTTTCAAAGACTTATTTTAAAAATTTATTTAAAACGTTTTTACAAGTCCTTTCCAGTGAAAAATTCGATCAGTTCAGGGTGAAATCCTGAATTAAGAGCCCCCTCTTATTCTTTAGAAAAAATTCGAAATTATAATTTATTTTTCCATTTCATACTTTCTAAGAGTCTGAGCCTTCTAAAAATAAAGGAAAAAATTGATAATTGGTTTTATTTTTTAGAAAATCTGTTATGAATAAGTTAGATCGTAACCGCAATTTGAGAGAAACAGGCGTGTAGGAGGGAGGGTCCTTTTGTGGAGACAAAGAGGGCTATTGTGTTCCTCCTCTGAGAACGTTTAGGTCTCCGTCTATTCAGGAAACTTTTCCTAAGATCTCCCGACAGGGATTCACTTTAGTTTCAGACCGAAAATGTTTCCCGTGTTAAGTTTTCTCATTTCAAAAGCCTCTGATTGATATACGGATGCGAGTCCCACATGAGTGACAACAACCAATCAAACTTGGCAAACGAAATTCCATTTCTTATTAAACTTAACAATAAATTAAGTTTTATTAAGGTCCTTTTAATTAAAGAATGTGATCAGTAAAAAGCGGAAACGATCAAAAGATTCAGTAATTAAAAAAGACTTTTATATTAACTCGAAGTTGAGTGAATTTAAAATTGGAAATGGGGGAGAGAAAATGAAGACTCACGATATCAAAAACGATGGTACCAAGTTACAGTGGTATTACTCAAACAATACTAAGAGCAAGAGTTTAAATTATTCGACCCAGAAGGCGATTTGTTTTGACCCAGCTTTGAAACTATACTCTTGTAACTTTATATTTTCATAAACTTTATAATTTCATCACCATCATTTTCAATTTGCAAGTTATCTAGCCAACAGTATGTTGAGAAAATTGGGACAAAAGCCAAATAATTATTTCATATGATGAAAAAAATTATGAAATGAAATACATGACGTCTGAAAAATAAAATTTTACTTTATATTCATAATTTTCACGTAATGATACATTATATTCCACTGGGAGGAGGGAAAAGCATGTTGGAAAAAAAAGCGAGGAGCATGGAGAAAAAGTGACGTTGAACATTAACTAGTAAACGAACGTGACTTTATCCTCGGAATTACCCCTCAGATATCCCCCCATGGGATCATAAAGAGAGCCTGAATGTTGGAGGGCAGTTTAATAAAACTTAGCGACGATTAAAAAAACGGCTGATTCGATTTTCAAACGGGAGTTTTATTTAAAAAGCTTACGGTCCCGCACGACCGAAAAGAAAAAAACGGTTTAGCCTAACTAAGCGCCGTTTTGAACCAAATATCAAGTTACTGTGACAAAAAAGGTTTTTTTTTTGTTTTATTATTATCGAGTTTCTAAAGAAAAAAAAGTTAGAAAAAGAAGTTCCCCATTTTCTTGATGTGTCGGAAAATGCGAAGACAATGCTATTCTCTAGAAGGATTCCTACTTTAAGGGCTGGAAACGATGCTTTTACGTCCACGCACTTTTCACTTTATCGAATGCGGCCCGAAAACGAGTCCACACTTCCTCAACTCGCGGAAACTTCAGAAGATTTAAAGCGCCTCCTTTTCTCCTCACATTAAAATAATAAAGAGCGGGAGCATCTGTTTTCCGAAACAAAGCTGCCCTTGTCTTAGTTTTACGACGACAAATTATGGCGATTGTGATTTCTTTTTTCTCTCTTTTGTTCAAGAGAAAAAGACGTTAAAAATAAATTTTTTAAATACCACCACACCCTTATGAAATGTCTTTTTGATAAAGTACAGTTATTACATGTTTTCCGTTAGAGGAATTGAGAATCCCCTTTTATTTTTCATGTTTTGACATTTTGCTTTCTAATTCTTCGTGAAATGAGGGAGAGTAACCTGTTTTAATTTTAGACATTGACGTAAAATTCTCAGTTTCTGAACAAAAAGAGTTTTTCTTTTTCCAAGTGTTCACGTTAAAGATTTTTTTTTTCCATCGGTTTAAAAGACGTATTACGTAAAATGGGGGGGGGGGGGGTAAATTGTGAATTTCAATGCCAGTGACGAACGATAGTCGACGACGATGGTGGCATAAATCACCGTCTAGAAGAGGCTGCCGGATGCTGGGAAACGCAATAACTCAGCTTCGTCGAGTTTATGCTCCTAGTGTTATTAAACTTTTCCGAAGGAAAGGAGGATGTTGAAGAATTCGAGGCTTGTTCAAATTCAATAATTGAAAAAATGTGACATGCCACGTTCAAAAATAAGCCGCTTCCTCTGAAAGGACAATCGCTGGACGTCAA